>JARPMJ010000713.1:0-65000 GCA_033366665.1 Phoxinus dragarum
ATGCTTTTTATAAAGGGGTTCTTCATACTAGATCTTATGCGCCAGAGAAACAAGTGCACAGCCATCTTTACAATGTTGTCTTTGAACTGTGTTTTTGTGGTAGCTCTGTATATTTCTATGGTATCGCTGGTGAACTGGATTTACTTATTGCTTATTTTAACAAATTCTCATGAGCATTGTAAGGTTTGAAGTGGATGTCATAACAAATGTCAGTAGAATGGGAAGATTTTAATATGAGGGGTTCATTTATAAATCTGTAAGATCTTTCCTTCATGCTGTGGAATTACTAACTGGATGACAGAACACAACAGCTCAGAGCTGAAAAGGGTCAGGGATACATAAAGAGAAATGAGACCAATAATAGGCCACAGAGTAGTTAATAAATTAAATGTGGCGCATGAATGGACCAGCAGTCAATAGACTGACATTCTGTAGCCTTACATTACAGTGGTGATGAAGAGCGTTGTCTTACATGTTTTTATATTGCTGTATGTTCTACATTTATATTATGGGCCACATTTTTTAATAAAGTAGGTCTACGTTATATTTAATGTTGTTAGCTCAGAAATAACATGGCAAATATTCAAAGTGAAAACGTATGGTTTTGAAATGTAAATTATAGTAATACGTAATGATGCACCGCTTTCAAATCCCTCAATCCCAGCGGTTGGATGATGAATAGTTAATGGATGAAGAAGGAAAAAAAAAGACTCAACGCTAAGAATACGGTGTATGGCTCATACTTTAATAGTGTTTAATATAGTGTAATTTCTTTATACAAAAAGAAAGTTCAAGGTAAGCAGCCTTGTAGGTGAAAAACATCGATTATCATCAATATTAAGGTGACGCCCCAAGTCAGATTTATCATGCGTTTGATAGGATCACTCAGGCGTTTAGTTACAATTACCCATGAACTCGAAAAGCCACTGAGGAACGACAGGTCTTCTACAAACCCTACCGGACATCACACAGCTCAACAGGACGTCCGTTAACGCGAAAGCAGCAGAAATGTCCGTGGATTTGCTGCTTGTGTGTCGACGAAAGCTTCGTTATTTCCAACAAAATACGATAAGTTCACTTGAACATCACAAGGACACTTGTAGTAGCGAGAACATGACGTGTCTCCTTAAAAAGATATACAAGCTCAAACTCTTATTAGCATAAAAATATACAATGTGCAGTAGGTTCGATAATGTCAGTCAAATAGAGCTTAAAAACTGGACAAACTGTAATTAAGAGCAGCCAAATTGACTGTTTACCACACTAGCATACAACATAAAGGGAAATAAAACCTTGTCTGTACTTTTCTGTAGGAAACCCATTTCAACTGTCTAGATACAAATAGTTTAATATAGCATAAAAAATAGACTTCATTGCTTCATCAGTCAAGTTCCGTTTAGCTATAAAAATTGAAATCACCATATTTACAATGTGCTAATCATGTGGTTAAAGGAATATTCCGGGTTCAATATAAATCGACAGCATTTGTGGTTTGCTGATTACCACAGATCATAATTTTATCTAAACCAAAAATGGTGGTTACAAGATACAATGAAAGTACATTTTAATGCGAGCTAAAATTGCTCTCTAAACTCGCCAGTGCAGTTATATCCAATAAATAACTCGTTATGATTATGTAAAGCCATAAGTGTGGGATACCAGAATGAGCCTGTTTACATGAAGCAGACAATAAATTGACGGTGGACGTTTTATTCTGTTTTCTGAAAGTCATGTTTATATAGGCAAAAGAGGCATTACCTAATTAAATATTAATGTGGATACATTTACAGAACAGAAATGTGAACATTGGAAAAAGCCAGATTCTTGTTTCATTCTGTTGACATATTAGAGTTTAAGTTTTTCAAATCAAAAACTACTGTCAACAATATTTTTACCATGTTTTCAGGAATAACATTTTATAAAAGTCATCAGCCAAATATATGAACCTTTAACTTCAGTAAATAAATATGAATAAAACGTGAAAGTGCTGCAGAAATGGAGATTTCTGGGGGGAAACATCACTTTTAGAGATGTGTATTATTATTGAAATCTACATAGATAAAGTCTAATAAACAGTTAAATGTGTATTCTGGATGTTTACTTCCCACAAGTCTGATAGAAGCAAGTTATAGCCCAAATCTCAGCCAGTGCCTGAAGAAAACAATGGGTTTTGCTTGTAGTGTCTTGCCATAAAGTCCTGTTTACTTCCATTGTAAATGTATTACTGTAACCACAATTTTTACTAAAAAAAAAAATGGAAGAGACAAAATGATTTTCTGTGGTGATGACAATTATGCCCACGAAATGCTATTATAGAGTTTTTTCTACTGAACCCGAGATATTCCTTCAAGGTCTTTGCCCAAAAAACTGCAGTTCACAATGGACCTTCATGAGTGGTTACAGCATGGACAGATTGGACAACATCAGCAGCACAACGTCCCAGACTCGAGTGAAACAACATGGCTCGGTTCACGGTTACAGGCGTGAGATGATACAGTTCAGAGTTTTACGGAGCGCCTGTTAAATCCACGCTGGAAGTGGACGATGGCTCTTACTTCATCCCTCCGGGACGTTCTCAGACTGAAGACTGGTCCCAAACCTACACCACCACCAGGATAAAGAGGTCACTTCAACACTTCCCTGTCTGACGCAGAAACATCATTACTGCTGCAAAGATGCTGACTTTCCCAGAGACTGGGCATTAACTGTGCACCCTGTTTGAGGAATTTAACTAAGCAGCGGATGTTCATGTATCTGTGCATGCATGAACATCGTCAAACCTGAGGTTTGTATCCCTAGAAGGATACACAGTTTACGTGGCAGTGTCTCGTGCGTACCTTGTTGACGGGCGTCAGCTGGGTGCGTACAGAGCTAGTGTGAAGCCGCGAGCGCTCTCGGTCTCTCTCGCTGCCACTGCTCTCGAAGCGCCCGGGCGAGCGCTCTCTTCGGCTGTCTAGCACAGCTCGACCGGGGGATTTCTCGCGCTCCAGAGGCCGGGCCGGAGATTTGTCCCGCCGGAACTCGGTACGGCCCTCGCGGTAGCGGTGAGGAGTGCTGGGCTCGCGGTGAAGCGGCCCCTCCTGGGCCCCGGGACCCGAGGCCAGGCGCTTGGAGATGTGCTCGTTGTACGTGGGCGGCCCACGCTTGTTTGGGCTGCTGTGGAGGTCAGATTAATGGCTGATTTGGGTAAATGCATGATGCACGGAAACGCATGTGCATGTGAAATATTCAAGCATTAAAGAGATAGATCACCCAAAAATGTAAAAGTAGCCCATGATTTACTCACCCTGAAGCCATCCTAGGTGTATACGACATTCTTCTTTCAGACGAATACAATCGGAGTTATGTTAAAAAATGTCCTGGCTCTTCCAAGCTTTATAATGGGAGTGAATGGGTTTTTGGAAGTCCTTCAAAGTGCATCCATCCATTATAAAAGTGCTCGACACGGCTCTGCGGAGGTTAATAAAGACCTTCTGAAGTGAAGCGATGTGTTCGTGTAAGAAAAATATTCATATTTAAAACTATAGACTATAATAACTAGCTTCCAGCTAATCGACTTACGGCACAAGAGTAACACTGGATGATGTAGATGTAGGAGTAGCGTAAGCTTTGACGCCTCTCAAACAAACAGGGCTGGGCAACCGTGTTCGTCATTACGTTGTGCGTCAAGTCCAAGTGTTACTGTACGTACACACCGCCGCCAACTTGAGCTTCCAAAGCTACCGGAAGTCATTCATTTTCAATGGAAGCTGGCTTTTCTCGGCTGCAAGAAGCGTCAAATCCATCGGTGTCGCGTTTTGAGCGACCAGAGTGCCAATCAGAAAGTAGCTCAACTTTATGGTAATGAGCTATGACGCGGTTCAGCGCCAAGCCAGCAACCAATCGGAATACAGACGTCCTTCGCCCTGGCTGATTCCGGAGAAACATACGATTTAAACTTTCGTTCCTACCAAAACAAAATCTCAGAGTCCGACGTCTTCTCCGCAAGTACAATACAGCAGCACCAAACACAACAACTTCGCAAGATCCATAATGATCCAGTGATACACATTTGAGGATGAGCGCAACTTTTATTGGAAAAATTTACGAACGCGGGAATGCAATTCATTTGCTCACGGTAACACCGATTTGCCCAATTGCACTAGATGCAAATAATAATAATAGCTAATTATTATTTTCCCGTCGACCAAATGTGACCAAACCGGTTATAAAAATGCTGTCATTATAAAAGGTTTCTAGTGTCAATGTATTGCTTGTTTTTTTCTGTTTACATTTCATGTTGTGACTCTTCTCTCCGCTGCTACGTCAGAGTGGCCAAAGCGTCAACAAGCTTCCCCGTACTTATTGACAAGTGTCAAAGCTTCTGTGCAGCTCAAGTCGGCGGCGGTGTGTACGTACAGTTACTCTTTTGCCGTAAATCTTTCGTACGCCCATTTGCCGGAAGCTAGTTATTTTAGTCGATAAAGTTTTAAATATGAATATTTTTCTTACACAAACACATCGCTTCACTTCAGAAGGTCTTTATTAACCCCCGCAGAGCCGTGTGGAGCACTTTTATCATGGATGGATGCACTTTGAAGGACTTCCAAAAACATTCACTCTCATTATAAAGCTTGGAAGAGCCAGGACATTTTTTAATTAACTTTATTTAATATAAAGAAGAATGTCGTATACACTTGGATGGCTTCAGGGTGACTTGGCTAAATCATGGGCTAATTTAAATGTTTGGGTGAACTATCCCTGTAAGCAACTCAACGCGTGGTGTGATTTTTCCACAGGTAAGGGATGTTCTCAGCGAGAATCTCTTGAACCGTGGGAAGATCACTGAAATGCACAAGCTCAAATATTTGATTGCTTTTAAACAATGAAAGGAGCAGCAATATTATAACAGATTTTTTGCTGGGATTAGGAATGGAATGAAAAGTGACTTTTGGCAGAACATGAAAGAAAGTTGTTGCAACCGTTTCAGATTGAATATGTTTTTTAACAGAATTACATCACTTGCTATTGGCTGAATCCTTTCATTGCCCGTTTGCTTTTACGGCAGGAAGGAGTTCACCTGTCCAGTACCTGTGCTGTTATTGTTACCTACAAATTTAAAAAATGTATATTGTTAAATGAAAAAAGACTGAAGTAAAATAAAAATAAAAATATTAGATGAAAAACGTAGAAATGTTGCCATGGCAAGTAATTGAAAATAAATTCACGTTGAAGTATTACAATTACTAGGAGTAAAAAAAAAAAAAGAAGACAAAAAGACAAAAGTTCAATAAAAAAAATATTAAACTTAAATTAAAAAGAATATATAAAAATAAAAGATCATTCAAAATATTAATACATACTAATATACTATAATATCACATATATAATATGAACATAACACGGTACAGATAAACACTGTGGCAATCATGTCAGATTATAGATCTAGCAAACATCATCCTTTTTCTTGTCATAAATAGTTCATAAATACACAAATAGAGTATATGTTCAGGTTACATTATTGTTCATCATATTTGAATGTTTCCGGCTCTCTGTTTTCTGCTCAGAATGAACCAAAATGGAAAAACACTGAATCTCATTCACTAATAATTGCGTACATTATTCGTATTATTTATACATACATTATAACTTCTCAGAAAAACGCTCCACTTAATTCACAACACATGCATACACTCCTCAATCTTTTAACCTCGTTGGACTGTTGATGAGTTTGGAGTTTCCTAAATGAGCGCCCGTGTGCCCAAGGTAATTAAACACCTAAACCATCTCCATAAGCGGGACTATAAGTTTAATATATTGTGGTAAATAACCCGCACCTCCTGCTGGAGCCGGTCCTCTGCAGTTCCCCAGACTCTCTGACCAGGCTGCCCTTACAGCAAATGACCCGCAGCTTGTTCTGGTAGGACGAGGCCAGATAGATGGCGCCGGACGATATGGCCGGTCCCAGGTAACGGGGGTTAGGAATGTCCAGGTGAGCGAAACTGGGAGGCCTGTTTTAAAGAGGATTTAGTGTCACTAGTGTTATTTTATGGCGTCGTATATGCATGCAGTGTTTCTGTCATCCTACCCAAGAGCTGCATGTCCCTGAATCTCAATAACATCCAGCGAGTTGAAGTTGGTCACAAACAGATACGGCTCTCTGAAAGCTGGACACAGAGATGCTTCAGTTAGTGATTCGGAAGATTAGAGATGCACGCTCGACTGGACAGAAATTGCTTTATTTTGGCCAGACTTTTCCAGACTTGCACACAAACTGCATTGCAATCACTTCCCAAAATGTATTTTGTGTGGAGATATTACGAAGACTGTAAACAGGACGCTAACACAGGCCAGAGACGCCAGCAAAGCAAACACTGCCAGGCACAGCAAGCTCACTGTTTGCGATGCCTGAAATATTGGATGAAATATATAAATATTGAAAATGGGGGGGGGGGGTTATATGAATGTATCTTTGTACTCACTGTCTTCAGAAAAGTTAGATGAAAAAGTTAGATTTCATCTTACCGCTGCATAATGCACATTTATAAGCACAGCGCTGCTTTGTGTACAGCGGTAAAGCTATATCTCCACTGTTCCTTTAGCGCCACCTACGGTCAGACAGTCAATCTGCATTTGGATTCAGTCCGCCTGCCGTTTTATTTGTGCAGGTTCACAAAGCTAAAGTCTGGCCATTCTGTTTAGCTTCAAATCTTGAAATATTATACAATCCAATTATAAAAACAGCTTATTCTGCATGTTTGTAGCATCTTTGTTTGGGTCATGATTAAATGCAGTGGTTGCTTCGTATTTCAAATGGCTACTGATATATATATATCTTTTTTTTTTAGGCATGGTCTGTTATAGAGCAAATAAACAACAAATACATTTCCTTAAAGGAAGAAAACAAAAAAATCCAGTATTGGAATTGGCCAATTTGCTTGTAAAAAAACAAACATGATCAGTGCATCTAAACTGCAGACGATTACATTATTATTACATTATTACATTTTGCACATTTGGGTTTGTCAAAAAAAGAAGACTGGCTAACCGAATGTCAGGGGAAGTCGACTCCACTTGAGATCATCAGGGCGACTTCTCCGGCCATAAGCGTCCACGAACACACCGATCTCTGTTATCAGAAATTGAATAGAAAACAGTGTAAAAAAAATGTGTTTCTAATTGTATTTTTCATCTACGAACTGTGACGGCTGTAGCTATTGTATACTGCCCACTATTTCTAAAATATGAAAATATACATAATAAAATATCTGAAATATAGATGTAGTAGTATGAAGTTTGCAGCAAGAAAAATGTTTCATAATGTGTCGTCACATTTAATGTTTAATTCTGCAGCTGGCAGCATCCAATTATAAATATACAATTGGAGAAAATTTCAAAGTACCATATTTATTTCAGTTATACATACGGTTTTATGACTAACATAAATAGTTATTTTGTATTTTTAATCAGAGTTTTTTTTGTCTTAACTTTTGGCAAATCGAAGAAATAGGTTGATTTCATTTCATTCACCACATTGACAATGGAAAGGAAAGTCAAGCATTGCACTGATTGAAAATATTCAATATTCAACAGAGTTGCATACTACTTTCTTGTATTAGACCATTGGTATATACCATTATGTATGCATTGCAAAGTAATCAACATGTGCTTTTTTTAAAGGCATAGTTCATAAACTACAGGAAAAAAGAGCAGCATACACGTTTGGAACAACATGACGGTGAGTAAATAATGATTTTGTCTCAACTATTGCTTTAATATTGTCATGCATTAAGAGATGGCTGTAGTTCTGAAGGTGTGATGGTTGTCTGACCGTGGAAGCAGAGCAGATATTCTTCCTTCTGTGGAGTGCTGGACACCTGGACGATGGAGATGGGGAAACTGTGGGAGGATCCAGTGAACACAGCCGACGCCAGCGACACGTCATTCTTGTCCAGGAACTCTGCCAAACACAGCCCATCATGCAAAACGCTGTTTACATAATGCACAATTACAAATTATAAGTGCCTGATCATGTTCTCACAAGCGGCCCGCCAGCCGGTCCAACCAGATATCTGCTCTGGAACATGCAAATGTGGAGAAAATGACTAGCAGAATGCGTTTAAATGACAGATCCATCACATCTACATCCCCGACGATACAGGAGATTGAAGACTGACCCTCGTCTAACGCTCACAGGACGTCACTGTAATACCTACCATCCAGAACACACTGCTTCATCTCAATCTCGTAGAATTTATTGGTACCAATGATGATGCTGTAGCTGGTGAAGTGGACACAGCTGCACGGCTCGAGCGTTTCGATCTCCTGAGAGATAAAGAGACGGATCATTAGAGGTGTGTCCGTGTGAAGGAGTTAGAAAAACTGCGGTGTGACAAAGACGAGTTATTTTGCTTCAAGACTCAGAATCTCAAACGGTACTTGCCTTCCGTATACAGAACTTGTTCAGATTGTCGTTGTATCGCAGAATCGTGACTTTATTGGGCATTGCGGCACAAATGCATGGACCATTTTCTATCTAAAGCAAGAGTAGACACAAAATACTGTGTAAGGTACAAATGTGTCGGGTTACACGTCACTACGGGCATGATGCAACACTGCACTATTAATAGAGTGGAAGTTGCAATGCAGTGAAACACACCGCCTTACCCTGCCTGTGGCGAACAGATGACAGCCCTTGACGGTCTCAAAGATATATGGCACAATCTCTGGCAGTGTGGGGAGGTGAGACTGGGACAGAGACTGTTTCACCTTCTTAATCTCCACCAGACACAGCGCTCGCTCATCCCCTACAACACATCATCATGATAGACTTATTACACATGCATCCCTTGCAAAACAGAACCGCAATAATGCCATGGCACTTTGATAAATACCTAATGTTTAGCATATTAATGTACCAAGGTATTTTCATGAAGGTCTTTACAATTTATTCTAAGAATTCGCATGGAATCCACAAACATATTTTTTTTTACCTTGAATTCACAAGTCAACATTTTATTAAATTATTTTATAATTTTTTATTAGTTCATGCATTCCCTTGGAATCGAACCCATGAGCTTGGTGTTGCAAGCACCATGCTCTGCTGTTTGAGCTTCAGGAATAAAATGGCATTATTAAGCATGGTGTGTACATAGACAGTATATAAACTGGACACAGCGACCCCATAGATTTCAACGGAGAAAAGTGAAGTCAAGTAGAAGCATCACTTCCTGATGGCTGAGCGAACTGCGCAGACTCAAACTGAGCTTGACGACGTAGATGTGACGTGAGCAACCTGACTGACAGCTGTCAGTCTTTTAGTAGCTGTGCCGAGAGAAATCTGAATCATTCCCTTCCGAATCTCTTATAGACGGAGAGCGTGAGTCCATGAGCTAGCAGCAGGAGCAACTTCATCTCTCTCTATGGGCTTCTCCCTTGACTTTATCAGACTTTATGCCTCCACGTCCCCCCCGATTGCTTGCGAGCTTCTCCTCCGGTCTATACGGTCATTTCTCAACTTGTGCGACAGAGAGTCGAGTGGTTATGATGCAATCCTTAGCCTATTTTTACAAAAACTGCTTCTACGGGGCCATAACATAAGATACAAAGTAATGGAGCATTTATACATTGTCGTGTTTCTTTAGAAATAAATAATGGACAAATGGAGTCTTTAAACGCCTCAGATGTAAAGTTATTCGCTGTCAAAGATGGATTACCCCCTTGGGTGTGTATGATATTTAGCCTAGAAATCTAGATGCACCCTAGCGGCAGCAAATGTCATTTGCAGCCAGGATCGTCTAGCAACTCTCCGTTGGCTTGCGAGCTGGAGAAACCAAACTCTAGTCTGGCCAATCACATCGTGTATAGAGTCGGTGGGCGGGCTTAACATAATGACGGCAGAGGTGCAACGGTTCCTCATGAATTCCCTGCTACTTGAGAAAAAAAGTTGTCTTTCGAACCGGCTTTGGTTGTGACTCTGGAAGACTTGGAGTTAAGCTTTTCTTTGAGAAAAGAACAAAGAACGGCACTGAAGTCATTCTTAAAAAAGGAAGATGTGTTTGGACTACGTCACCTTCTTCGTTGCTCTGGGGTGCGTTTCCCGTACAACTATATAGCTCACTGCTTAACTACCATAGTACGATGCATCGTTGGAGAAATCCACTAGCTAGTCACGACTGTTTCCCGAAACCGTATGTCGCAAAGTACGCTCGTTTATGATGTCTCGCACGTGGTGGACTAATAACTTATTTTAATTAATCTGTTTGAGATCGAATTAACGCTAGATTTTGTCATATAAGTTACAGACATGGCATCTGAAGACTATTTCAAATTTTTCTCAGTTATTTTGCTTTATTACCAGACTCAATATTTGGCTCGTTCTTACATAGTACAGCACGTTCGCACATGCGCAGTCTTCAAAAACGGTTACAAATTACATGTTACAAATTAAATGTAAAAATTACATTTGTATGTATTCTAAATAAATAACACGGGTTGTACTGAAAGTCAGCTTGCTTATTTTGCTTAAGATAAGGATTTATTCAGTCTACATCTCATGTAAACTAGAAACTCTGCTTCTAACCACAGCTCGAGAGGAACGATGGTTTCGGGAAACACCAAATCGTTGAACTATGCTGATAACAACGGAACTTGCGACCATAGTTGGCTAACAATGCTTTCGGGAAACGCACCCCTGGTTGGTTGTAGCGTTATCCTATTGCGTGCAAAGGGAATTTGAAAGACAATTGTTTATCCCGCCCCTCGGATTGAGCCCTGCCAATGGTGTGTTCCCAGACCCAACATCTTGATGTGGGTCTGGCTCTACAGGCTACATGATATTACCATTATTAGTCAAAATCCTTTAGATTTGCTTTCTGAAACCCGCAGTAATGGTTCATGATCTCGACTCACCCACGATCATCAGCAGCTTGTCGTGGTCTTTGATGATGTGGATCTGAAACACGGATCCCAGTCCCGGGATGTGAGTGAGGGAGTTTTTAATCACGTTCAGGGCGTAGAGACCCTCCTCTGAGCCTACCAACACAATCTAATGACAAAAACCAGATAACCCGACGTCTGTTACAACAGACTACAACAAACAGAGACTGAAAATAAAGAAATAAACCTTGAGTGAGATTAGGGGATTGACACAGATACCTGGTCAGTCAATGGAAGAGTGCAGTTGATATCCAGACGGTCGTCTCCTTCCAGCTTGAGTAAAGAGTTACCCAACAATTTCTGTACAAAACCAAACACACCATCATGAGCATGCAAACGTGTTTAAAAAGGGCATTTTATATTTTATGCACTTGACACATTTTTATTCAAAGACTCGCAGTGCATTCAAGACTTCAGACTGCGTCAAGCTGTACAGTTAAAAAGAGACAGGCCTAAGTTTCCCCTCTATATCGACTCTTTAACTGTTGCTCTCACTCACAGCATCTGCTTCAGCTTTCTCTCTCGCTCCACGACTGCTGGCCACGATGGCTTCCATCACGGCCACCCAGCGCTGTTTCTCCGAGAACCCTGACGTCATGAGGTACAGAGTCTGACCGGGCCAGCACGTCGACTGAGGAGACGACTCCAGCTTCAGCACGTACGGCACATCTGAGTGCACACAAATATGCATGTTAGAGGACCAGACACTTCCGCCAGACATTGGCTACTTTCTGAATCCACATCCCCCCCCAAAAAATCACAAATAATTACAAAGAAAGTGATACATTGAATTAAACATGAAGTTTTTGAGTAGAAGGACTAAAATTTTATTTTCTTGTCAAATGTGCTCCAATAAACATTACCAGATTTTTTTGGGCAGCGGCTATTTGCACTAAGTTTAAGTATCAATGGATTCTAAATACACCAAGTGAAAATAGTGATAATTATATTTAAACTATAGCAGTAGGACAATTTTCTTTGCAATAAGTGTAAATACGGTAATAGTTAGATGCTATTTCTACTTATAAATAGTGGCAGATACTATTTGCACCTCAGTGTAAATGGTATGCAATAATAACAGAGTGAATTATTATATTTGTGACCATGGATCACAGAACCAGTCATAAGCCGCACGGGTTTGTGGCAATAGCCAACAATACATTGTATGGGTCAAAATTATCCATTTTTCTTTTATGCCAAAAGTCATTAGGATAGTAAAGATGTTCCATGAAGATATTTTGTACATTTCCTACCATAAAAATATATATATATAAAAAAATTGTGAGTGAATGCAGCACAATCGTGAACATAAATGCACAACTTTAAAGGAGATTTTCTCAATGTTTCGATTTTTTTGCACCCTCAGATTCCAGATTTTCATATAGTTGTATCTCGGCCAAATATTGTCCTATCCTAACAAACCATACATAAATGGAAAGCTAATTTATTAATAAATAAATAAAAACCCAATAAGATTGGTTTTGTCCAGGGTGGTAACAGGTCCAGGGTCACATTTATTAAAATTATTAAATGGATGCCACCTTATTGGGACAATAAAGCCTTCCCTAACCTAACCGATAAACACCTTATTATTAAACACATGTTTTTTTCCACTTTTCAAATATTTTCTTCATTTTTATTAAAAAATTAATACTTTTACGATCTAATACATGATGGGAAAAGGGAACAAGTTCGGCAAAACTCGGGTTGATTTGCGTCAAATCTTTCTGCCACGCGTCTTACCACGACACTAATGTTGCTAACGACTATCCAGCGTCTTCCCTAATTTTGTCTGGCCCAATCAGACGTCAGTGGGCGGAGTTAGTGTAAATAGCCTCTGCCAACAAGGCGAGTTATTTGCACTTAGTGTAAATAGACACTCTATTTTTTCCAGTGTAATTCCACAGAAAGTTTGTCACCTGTCTTGGCAGTGTTGGGCAGCTCAGAGGCGCCGACAGAAGAATGAACAGTCACGTCTCCATCAGACAGACACAACTCAAACTCATCCAGCGCCTTCACCGACTCTGAGGACAGATTCACATCAAGGCACATCATTCCATACCCGTCGAACACATTCCCTGCTGGAAAATAGATCAAACTAGCTTGATTAAGGTGGTGACTAGTTTAACATGCTTTCTAGCTGGTCATTTATGGTCATTCCCAGCTAGAAAAAGTGTTTTTTTTATCAAATTTAAGTTAAACACACAACCATACAAAGTAGGATGTGTAACGAAATGCTTTTTATCACTCTCCATAACCTGGTTTCCGCTGGTCAGGCTGGTTTGGATTGATGGTTTTAGAGGGGTTTTGTCAGGTGTGGAGACCAGCAGACCTCCTTAAACTGGTCTCCTATGTCCAAATGGTTCATTCGGTAGACCAGCTTGATCAGGATAAAACACAAGCTACTACTAACCTTCAGCAAGACCACCGTCAGCTGGTATGATTCAAGATTGTCCAGCAGGGATGAACTGTTGTTCTGTTATAACATGCTGTGTGCAAACTGAACTGATGCACATTGGGAAAAGCAAGAATATTCACAGACCGTCTCTTGGTTCTGTCTCGTACGTGATCACTTTATATCCATCCAACAACACGTACTTCCTCTCCCAGCCCTGACCACGCTTCCCATTTCTGCAGGAAAACAACCACAATTCCAGGCACATTTAGCGCTCACGTTTCCCTCCCTTTTGGTATTTGAATTTTTTTAAGGCCAGACAAGTTTGTAAAGAGAGACTACACGCCTGCACACATATATTCAAATGCGCATACCTATAGACTAAACGCGTAATATGCATGTGCATATGTGTCATCGTCATCACAGATTTGCGTTTTTGAAGTTTATGCGGAGATGATAACGTTTTTAAAAAAAATGTCAGCGCTTGCACCTTGGAACCTATATCAAGGGTTGTGTTCTCGAGCCACCAGGCCCTGTTGTTGTGCGAATGAGCAGCCAGAGCGCGTTAAGGGTTTTCTGTTAGAACGGTGTCATGTTAGCGACCGCTAAGTTAATAGAGATGCACCGATTGATCGGCTAGTGACCGGAATCTCAAGTGATCGGCCATGACTGGCCGGCCAGTCTGACATATGCTGATTTTATGGCAGTCAAATGCACTCGGACACCGCATGATTAACATCGCGCAACATCAGGTGCGCACATGTAGGAAACCTCGTGAATTACGGCCGTTTCACACCGCAAGCGTGAGCGGCGCGTATTTTTTCCCGGCGTGCATGTTAATCAATGAGTGCGATCACACACTCATTGATTATTTGATCACTGCAGCAGGAGCGGCAGTGAAGCGCGGGTTTCGGCGCCGAGTCTTTATAAAAAAAAATATAGAAAATAAATATTTGCGTGTGCTGTAAAGTGGCTAGAAAAAATTAAATCGGAATCGGCTAAAATCGGTATCGGCAGATCAAACTCAATGAAAAATCGGCCTAGAAAATTGTAAACGGTGCATCTCTATAACTAATGATCGTTGCAATGGAAGTGAATCAATCAAATCTAACTTTAGCTGGACAATAACTTTATTCTAGAGCTGCTGTAAAGCCAAAACAATCTCTGTTACTTTATTTTCCTGTTATCACTGTAAAGCTGCTTTGAAACAATCTATATTGGTAACTTGACTTGTTTGCAGCAGGAGACCTGAGGTCACATGCTCACCTGGGCTGCTTCAGCCATCCTTCCAGCCTCATGTGTCCGCCAGCGTCTTTCAGGCCGGAGCTGCTTCCCTTCTCCCGACACAGAGCCTCGGACAGATGCAGCGCGTACTCGGTGGGAACGCCACAGGTGGCTGGGAGGTACGGGGAGCATTTCGGGTGGCACAAAGCATGGCATTCTAGAACAGGAGAAAGAAGAAACAGGATCAGCATCTTCAGCTTTAGCCCAGGTTGACCCGATTGGCTCAGCAATCTATTAACACACAACAATGGACTCTTTTCACGTTTCTGTGGTTCTCAGAAACCGAAGTCGTAGTTGGGTAAACTTCTATTGTGGTGAAGGGAAAGTACTGCAAATCTAATATAATTTTGTTGCATTCCCATTTGCTCCAATAGCAAGAAAATAAATACACAATAGTGTTTCTACGACTTTCCAAAACAGGAAAAAATATTGAGAGATTGATTATGTTAGTCAGAAGAGAGAAAGATGTTAAATTTACCGTCTCTAATTTACACTCACAAATTAAAATGCCAAGGCAATATATCACAAAGTATATTTCTATAAATGTACTTTTGTTTATTAATGGAAATATGAAAACTAGATGTATTATGTTAAGCTAAGTTTAACCTGATTGGGTCAAACAACAATGTTTGAGGAGAAAAAGGTGGAATCACATACAAAACATCTATTTCATAAACAAACTAATATTTCTCAAAACTATTTCTCCCTGATTTAACAACTGCAAATTTGTTTTGTTGATATAAATGAATGTATTATGTTGATTCAGTGGTTAAATAGTATTTTTGACTAGGAAAAAAACAGTTAACTTAGGCAATGCAATTCAATGAAAATACAGGTATTGGAATCAGAAAGTACCAAAAATGTATATATATTTATCATACTCATGGAAAAAGTGACATCAGCACATCCCTACTTGTAAGTACAGATGAAACTCGAAAAATTAGAAAATGGTGCAAAAGTTAATGAATTCAGTAATTCAACTTAAAAGGTGAAACGAATATATTATATAGACTCATTACATGCAAAGTGAGATATTTCAAGCCTTTATTTGTTATCATTTTGATGATTATGGCTTGAAAACCTTTTCACAATATTTTAAATTTGAATTCTGTAAGCCATAATCATCAAAAATATAACAAATAAAGGCTTGAAATATCTCACTTTGCATGTAATGAGTCTATATAATATATTAGTTTCACCTTTTAAGTTGAATTACTGAAATAAATGAACTTTTGCATGATATTTTTCCAGTTTCACCTGTACAGTGATGGTGTATGTTTATGTGGAAAGGGTTTCGGTGTGATCCGTACCAATGCAGGTCGCGGCCTGCCGTCCGAAATGTACGGTGTCCAGACACACGGTGCAGCGGGCCGCCCTCATGTTGAGCCCCTGCGTGAAGCGGTGAGGAGTGTTGTGATGGATCCGGTCCTTCACACGTCTGGTGTACTCTAGAGGATCAAACACACGCTCTTAGAAACACTCTTATACCCGTCTATATAACGTATGCAAACGGGCCAAAGCAAGCTGAAAATGTCCTCTCCTGAGAACATTTCTCCATGAGGCTGAAGAAATCACTGTACTGTCCAAGCTGTCATTGGCAGCTTGAGTACAAACATGCAAGGATTTCGGGAGTTCTCGCATTCTGCATGGCATACAGCAAGAGTATGGCCATAAACACGAGTGTATATACGAGATAAGCTCAGTGTCCTGACTGATCTGTGTGCAGGAGCGTCGATATCCAGAATCAGTCAATGACGTCCTGAGTGGAAGTCTGCAGCCATCAAACCATGATGACCTGATACAAAACGTGTTCATTCAAAAAAATTGAGTGTAGGACCCCCATAAAATTTCAACTGAAGCATTCGCTAGAATGACATGTTTGGATTTGGCCAGAGAGCTTATCTCTGCAGGAATAAAAAGATCATACCAAGAAAGAATAGATAACGGAGAGACGCCTGGTTCATTCTCAGGAAACAGTGCCATTTGTGTCCCTATGACTGAACACGGTCACACTATACTCTGGTTAGTGTGTATTTTTTTGTGTTTACATTTTTTTTAATCTGAATATTAGCCAATTTGTATGTATATACGTGTGTGTGTGTGTGTGTGTGTTTTCTAAAATGCTTAATGCATTTTATGCATAAAAATGCAGTTTGTCTGTGTCCCTCACTTTCTATAAAACCCCTTTATACTGAGACATTTCCCCATTTAAATGATTTATGATTTAAATATGATGAAAATAATGATTTGATCATTTATCATTCATCATATTACATCAAAGTATTTCTGACCACATGGTTCAAACTAAAGTTTTTGTACTTCATGGTGTTTTTACTTATATCAGCCTCATCTAGAAAGCTGAGCAGTAACCTTTTGAAATGACAGCATAAATAATGAAATCATTGAAAAATCCTTATATTTCAAGCACATAAATGGCACGGTTTCTTGAGAGTGGGTCGCCTAAGAAAGAACTTACTTTCAGAAGTGACTCTCCTTATTTCTGTGGAACGACAACAAAGAGGACAGTGAGTGTGGACAGACATGAGCGAGAACATCTACTGTAAATACGTACGGTCTGGAGTCCTCTCATCTTATATTCAAACAGTAATAAGCATCAAATCAGCATTTTCCTACAAGCTTCTGATTTAAAGTGCACTTATTATGCTTTTTCGAGATATTACTTTTCATGTAGTGTGTAATAGAGCTGTTTATGAATGTAAAAGGTCTGCAAAGCCCCACATTAATGGAGTTATTGTCTCCTAAAAGTAAGAAATTATTCTGAACTGCTGAAAAGAGGCGTCAGTAATTCAGTCTCACTTTCTGCACAAACCTACATAGTTTGTAACAAATTTTCATAATGCCAGCCTAGGCTCTTCATTGGCTGCTGGCAATTAATGTCTGCTTAACCCCGCCCTCAAACACTAGTTGTATCTGAGACTGGAACGGTTTGGTTCGTGTTGTTCATGTCGAGAAGACGCTGTTTTCTGCTGACAAAGCAAATCCACTTTGATGAGATTGATACGGTAAAACCTTAGACCATTGTTGAAAAGTGAAGCCGCCAAAGTCCAGAAACGTTTAGTACATAAGTTTCCTGTGTGAAGCAGTTATGGAAATGTAGAAACTAAAGTTGAATTTCCAATCTCCTCCCAAAAATCCCCAAATCAGTCCCTTGGTGCCTCAGTGACTACTTTGTTTAAAGAAGCTGTCAATCACAGCTGTCAATCATGACGTCACATTCCCGTTTTTGTAGCATCAAAGATGTAAAAATATCAAATTTGAAAAAACGAACACTTAAACTTAAATCAGCGTGATAAAAACTATCTAAAATGACAGAAAAAAAATCTTTGAAAAACATGTATTTAAAGTGATTTGATTGTTTAGTTTCCAACGAGTCCATTAGACCAGCGGTTCCCAACAGGGGGGGTCGCGGCTATGGAAGTAAAATAATGACAAATGTTTTTGAAATAAAAAAGCCTGTTGAATTGCACTACTTGAAAAAATATGTATTGCATTAACCATGCTTGCATTTTAATGCATTGTATTTTTAGGGCTTGCATTTTTATGGGCTGAAATTCAACATGGTTGTATATTTAAGCTGTGAATATTTCAATTCAAAACATTTCAAACACATTTTCATTCATAAAAATTCAATAATCCATTTTCACCTTTCATATTTCACTTCCAAAATATTCAAACTGTTTAAAAATACAACCTATAATATTCAACAGGCAATTTTCGGTCCACTTTATTTCGCTTTACAAATTCGCTTCCACAAATTCAGTGGTTCAAATTCGACAGTAAATTCAACATTGACATCCAGGAACTGCAGGAAAAGCAGTAGATTACCGAGCATACTCTCCATCTGCTGTTAATCGATCTCACCAGCAGGGAGTGCAAGCGCGTGTTGTTGATGAGGACCAGAGCAACAGTTAGAGCAAGCCATTCATTCATTCATAAACACTTATTTATAGAAATGTAAGTGTATTTGTGATTATTATGAGGGCTGCTTTTATGTTTATTAATTCAGTGTCTTCACGGTCCCTGTGTAGCCTACATGCATCTCTCTACCGTGAACGAGATTATAATGTTATTCCCCCGATGCTGATGTTATGTTACATTTGAGGTAGACATATTTATCTTGGTTGTTCAACTTTAGTTGCCTTAACTTTATATCGCGGTGATGTGCTGCGCAGGTTTCCCTCAATAATTCAGGCTTGCTGGACATATAAAACGCTTAACGTATCTTAATGGACTAATACAGTGATATTATAAAAGACCAAACTCGCACCTTATTGAGAAGGCTGTACTATATGGCTACAGGCAAGCAGATGGACTCAGAATATGAACTTAACACACAAAGTTTCACGCGTTTCCCAGTGATATACTGGCTATAAAGTTGGCTTGACATTGGACATTCGCACATTTAGGGACCGTCTCTAAAGTTAAATACGACATTCCGTTTCTAACTTCAATAGCATTGGAAGAGAATGACTTGCAGTCATAAAAACAACTGTAAGTGTTCATGTAGGTGTCAGACGTGATGCACACCTTTTACATTTTTTATATTTATTCATAAATAGAAGTTTGCTATTGAAGTTAGAAACGTGTGTAGCCTAATGTCGTATGCAACTTTAGAGACGGTCCCTAAATGTGCGAATGTCCAACGTCAAGCCAACTTTATAACCAAATATAACTGGGAAACGCTTAGCGTGAAACTTTGCTTGCACGTTAAGTTCATATTCTGAGTCTGCTTGCCTGTAGCCATAGTACAGCCTTCTCAATAAGGTGCGAGTTTGGTCTTTTATATCACTGTAGTTAAGCTACGTTAAGCGTTTTATATGTCCAGCAATCCTGAATTATTGAGGGAAACCCTAATACTGTAGCACATCGCCACGATATAAAGTTAAGGCAACTAAACAACCAAGAGAAATATATGTCTACCTCAAATGTAACATTTGTTCTGTACATTTGTTTGTTCTTGTTCACGGTAGAGAGATGCATGTAGGCTACACAGGGACCGTGAAGACACTGAATTAAACATAAAAACAGCCCTCATAATAATCACAAATACACTTACATTTCTATAAATCAGTGTTTATGAATGAATGAATGGCTTGCTCTAACTGTTGCTCTGGTCCTCATCAACAACACGCGCTTGCACTCCCTGCTGGTGAGATCGATTAACAGCAGATGGAGAGTATGCTCGGTAATCTACTGCTTTTCCTGCAGTTCCTGGATGTCGATGTTGAATTTACTGTCGAATTTGAACCACTGAATTTGTGGAAGCGAATTTGTAAAGCGAAATAAAGTGGACCGAAAATTGCCTGTTGAATATTATAGGTTGTATTTTTAAACAGTTTGAATATTTTGGAAGTGAAATATGAAAGGTGAAAATGGATTATTGAATTTTTATGAATGAAAATGTGTTTGAAATGTTTTGAATTGAAATATTCACAGCTTAAATATACAACCATGTTGAATTTCAGCCCATAAAAATGCAAGCCCTAAAAATACAATGCATTAAAATGCAAACATGGTTAATGCAATACATATTTTTTTCAAGTAGTGCAATTCAACAGGCTTTTTTATTTCAAAAACATTTGTCATTATTTTTACTTCCATACGCGGCCCACAAGGGGGCCTCCGCAGGCTCTGTGGGGGGTCGCGACATATTTTGAAAAGTTTTGAGCAATGAGCATTAAATAAAAGTCCTTAACTTTTTTTCTGTTCAAAATGTATATAATGAGCGAGTTCATCATGAATCCATTTTCCAATCCGTGTTTTTTTCTTATCCTGAATCACTATGGTACTCCTATAATAAGTGTTTACATTGGGACTATTTTGGTTCGGATCGCTGCGGAGTAGTCCAGGACCTGCGTGACTCGTCATAGATGTACACAGAGAGAAGTAGTTCCGGCTACAATGTTCTTCCGAAAGACGCATTATTCTGTTATAAACGCAAGTTTATTATTGCTCGCTATAGCGCCAAAAGCCTCAAAAATAAAGCCTCACAAATAACATACAAGTATTGAGGCCCCAGATGGCAGTCATTTAGCAATAGCCTTTTATTTTTTTTACCTACACACCAGTGTGAATATTTTTGTTATTACATTTCAAATAGGGCCAATTTATAGGCTACTCCTAGGCTTACGTTTTTAAATTACAAAGGGCCTACTGATGTTTTTGTTGTTGTATTTTCAATATTATAGGCTATTATTTGTGCATAAACATATCTGGTTATAGTAAACACACCCTTTGTTTGAAAACAACATATTTTGTCATCCTTGCTGCAAGCTTACAAGAGCGATAATAGGCTATCATTCAATGTGAAGGGGGGCCCTAAAATATTTTCTTGGGAAAAAGGGGGTCTCAGACAAAAAAAGGTTGGGAACCACTGCATTAGACTTCATAGGGAGGTGGGGTTTATGAGCTATACTGGGACCAGCCACCAGGGGGCGATCGAGACACTTTAGCTTCACTTTTATTCAGCGCTTGTGCGGCACGCTTGGGTAAAACCCACGCAATCGTTACTGTTCGAATCACTGTATATCAAGAGCTGAAATCCAGATATGATAATGAGCGTTTGTTTTCAGACATGCACTGTAAGTGGTCGACCAATCACAACAGACTGGGCTGTCTGACCAATCAGAGCAGAGCAGCTCTCAGAAAGGAGGGGTTTAGAGAGACTGAATCCTTGATCGAACCGTTTCAGACACTGTGAGAAAAGAGTTGAAGGTGCGATGTATATTATGAGAGAATTAAAGTGTTTTTTGACCTTGGATGCATGTGAACCTATTATAAGAGACCTTCAGAACAAAATTAGGAGCCTTTAAAGTAGCATAATAGGGGCACTTTAATCTCCCTGTATTCTTAGCATGAGATGAAATGGCAAGAAGGACCAAGAGAACACAGTTGTTGTTTTGCTTAAGTTTTGAATATTAAGAAGGCTGCACATGTGCCACGTCTCCGCTCTAACCTTCAGGATTAGCAGCGTCTTTCCTGCGGCCGGAGCTGGACGACATCAGGCTGGGCTGGTGCTCAGGGGACTTGTTGGATTTGGTGGACATCATGAGCTGCTGGCGAGCCAGACCCGGGGTGGCTGGAGGACCGCTGTGCTCCAGAGCTTTATTAAACTGAACTGATGAGGGAACAGAATACAGTGAGACCGTACAGAGATAAACGGCATGTTTGTGAACATTGCACACAGTTTGCTTAATGTTTAATAAAATGCCACTAATTCTTTATAGTCCTCTACTGTTCAAAAGTCTCACCAAGGCTGCATTTATTTGATCAGAAATACAGTACACAGTAATATTGTAAAATATTATAAAAATGTAAAGTAACTGTAAAAAGAAATGTTGGTTCAACTTAAAAAATTTGTTGTAATTAAAAATTTGAGTTATTACAATGAAGAAGAATGGTTTAATAAACAGAAACTCAAAATAGTATGTTATCTTCACACATTAGTTATCGAAGCTGATTTGACAAAAGATAAAAAGTTGTGATAACAAATCATGAAAATATTTTTTTACAGTGTGTTCGCGATTTGAATATATTTAAAAATGTAATTTATTCCTGTGATCAAAGTTGCATTTTCAGCATCATAACTCAGTCTTCAGTGTCACATGATCCTTCAGAAATTATTCTAATATGATGGTTTTCTGCTCAAGAAACATTTATGATTATTACCAGTGTTGAAAAACAGTTGTGCTGCTTCATAATTTGGTGGAAACTATGATAATAGATCATTTTTATGACAAAAGACACTTTGATGAATAAAAAAAGTTCAAAATAACAGCATTTATTTGAATAGGAATCTTTTGTAATATATATTATAAATGTCGTGACTCTCACATTCGATAAATTTAATGCATGCAACTGAATAAAAATATGAATATTAATAAAAAATCGTATTGAGTCCCAGTCTTTTGAACAGTAGTGTTTATTTCAATAATTGTAGTTATAATTATAGTCAGTTTTATTCTTTTCTCGTCATAATTTAAGCAGACTTTTGAACACATATGTGTGTGCGTGTGTGTGTATGTGTGTATGTGTGTGAATATATATATGTGTGTGTGTGTGTGTGTGTGTGTGTGTGTGTGTGCGTGTGTGTGTGTGTGAATATATATATATATATATGTGTGTGTGAGAGTGTGTGTGAGTGTGAATATATATATATATATGTGTGTGTGTGTGTGTGTGTGTGTGTGTGTGTGTGTGTGTGTGTGTGTGTGTGTGTGTGTGTGTGTGTGTGTGTGTGTGAGAGTGTGTGTGTAAGAGTGTGTGTGTAAATATATATATGTGTGTGTGTGAGAGTGTATGTGGTGTGTGTGTGTGTGTGTGTGTGAATATATATATATATATATATATAAGTGTGTGTGTGAGTGTGTAAAATATGTAATTTCAAGTATTCCAAACCTATATGACTTTCTTTCTTCCGAGGAACACAAAAGGAGATTTTTATGGTGTGAAAAATGAAAACAAGCAAGCATGTTCCAAATGTAACGACGGGGGAGAAGAGTAAATGTGTGTAACGGCGTCGCACCCTCTCTGAGCTCCAGCCGTGTTTTCTGCAGCGCTTCTTCGAGCTCCGAGCAGCGAGCGCGCTCTTTCTCCAGCGCGGTCTTCAGGTCGCTGTACTGCAGGGGAACCGGGGTCCCGGAGGGCACGGCGGACCCCTGCGCCTGACCCTGAGCCGCGAGAGCCGCCAGCAGATCCTCTCGACGCCGGCCACCAAAAAGCCCCTGCACCCAAAACACGAGACGAAGTGAATCGCTCAGGCTCACTCCCGTGCCCAGCTACAGGAGTTCAGTATGCTAGGACTCTATCCTGCTATTCCATCCCTAGATATCCAGTCAAATTAGGTGTCCCTTTCTACAACTCACATATTCAGGGCGGCTGGATATATGTGTATATATATAGATATATATATGAGATTTCTGATTGGCTGACGCGTTGCACGGTTAGTATGCGGTTATTGGCGTATGTAGCTCCAGGGACACCTAATGCGCAGCTCAGCAAGCAGTTAGTCAGATTAGTTAATGAAGTGAATTTACAGCGGATGACTCTGACCTTTTTCTTCTTAGAGGGGTGCTCTACCTTGGCCTGCAGGAAGTCTATGAGCTTGCTCTGCTGGGTGATGGTCCCCTCCATCTTGACCTTCTCGTGAGAATACGCCGCCTGCAGGGGAGCCAGAATACTCTTAGAAAACACCTTTGGGAATGTTTGGAATAAAACACCAGGGCTGAATCCGAAATCGCAAAACTGATCTAAAGAACCTTATTCCACTATAAAGAACCTTTTGTGGAATAGAAAGTTTCCATAATTATGAAAGGTTCCTCATGGAACCATCAATGCCCATAAAGACCCTTTATGTGTGTATGTGCACATATGTATGTACATGTACCTGTATGTTTTCCAGCTGGTACTCCAGGTCTGTTCGCTCAGTCTTCAGAAGGTCGGTCTGGTCCAGCGCGTCCTGAAGTCCTTGAGTCAGTCTGAAGATGTGGCTCTTCTGCATGTCCAGCTGCTGCTGCAGTTTCGCTTGCTGAGGGAAAAAAGTTACAGCATGAGACACACACACACACAGACTATGCTATGGATGCACGATTACACGGCTTGATCATTTCAGCTCAAATCTATTTATTTACAGGTGAAACTCGAAAAAATAAAAAAAACCTAGTGTGAGTTCATCATTTGTGCTGTGAGTTGGGATGTGTTAAGTCAAGTCATCTTCATTTATATAGCGCTTTTAACAATGTATATTGTTTCAAAGCAGCTTTACAGTGATAAACGGATCATTTAAGGTAACAGAGATTGTTTGTGTCTTTATAGCGGTTCTTGAATAAAGATATTTTCCAGCTAAAGTTAGTTTTGATTGATTCACTTCCGTCGCAAGGATCATTAGTTATTAAATTAGAGACCGCTAAGACGACACCGTTCTCTCTACACAGACTTTAAACGTGAACCTGTGAGAAATGCTGATGACGCTCACGTGCGCATCAAGAATTAATTCTATAGTTATGTGCGTCTGAATATATGTGTGCAGGTTTGTAATTCCTTAACAAACTACTTCTCTGGCCTTAAAATTTTTTAGACAGAATTGATCACTTCGGGGTAGATACGCGAAACCGAAATTATCCAGACAACGCTTTATCTGTAGAGTGGTAAAGGGATCCTTCACAGGGGAGAGACATGTGTGTGTGAAGAATGGCGGTAAAATTAAAATAATCAGAATCATGAAAATGGCATTTAAACGGGTTGTTTACAGGCAAAACTCGAAAAATGAGAATATCGTGCAACAATTCATTTATTTCAGTAATTCAACTTAAAAGGTGAAATTATATAAACTATATATTATATAGACTCATTACATGCAAAGTGAGATATTTCAAACCTTTATTTGTTATAATTTTGATTATGGCTTACAGCTTATGAAAACATTTTCACAATATTCTGGGATGTAAGCCATAATCATCCAAATTATAACAAATAAAGGCTTGAAATATCTCACTTTGCATGTAATGAGTCTATATAATATATTAGTTTCACCTTTTAAGTTGAATTACTGAAATAAATGCACGGTATTCTCATTTTTCCAGTTTCCCTGTATTAGGTAAGTATGTTTTGCATGCTAGTAAAGTTTTGCACCTCGTCATGAGCCTCTGTTTGAGCTCTCGTTCGCTCTCCAGCTTCTGCTGCAGCTGCGCGCGTTCATCTCCAGCATGGCGTGCTTCTTCTCCAGATCGCCCAGCTGATGAACACAGAGTGAGTCTGCATGCATGTAGTCATTCAGCAGATGCTTGAATCCACAGTGACCCACACTTACGGTGTCAGAAAGACCTTCAGCTTTGAGTTTCTGGTCTTTCAGGGCCTGTTGCAGGACAGGATTTCAGCTTTGTGTTCTTTCACGGCGAGTTCGACTGTCTGGCGGGACTCAGAATTGCGCTGCTCTGCACGGAGTCTGGAGAACGAGAGAGAAGTTATCCAACAGTGTTCGAGCGGCACTCAGTGTTTCTGTTATATCTATACTTAACGTCCATTATGTAACTCTTATATAAGTATGAGTACTTCTGGCCCTGTGGACGTTCAGAAATAAACTATTTTTACTCACTTACAAGTTTATTTTGTACACTGATTATGCCAACAGCCACATAAATAATTCAGAGGAGAATTCTGTCATTTTTCTGAACCAACAAATGTAATTTCCATTACATCTCAAAGATTTATTGTGTTTAATAGCAATCTGCAATGGAAACATTTACAATATTTTTATAAACATAGCTAGCATTTAATGTATCCCAAAAATATTGCATTAAATATATGCATTTATTATTTTTGCATTCATAAATGATAAAAATGTCATTATTTTAGTTTAAGCTATGACAATAATTATAACTATCTATAAAATAATAATAATAACTATCATTATTTGCATATTATTAAAATTGAACAATTTATTATATCTTTGTTTGCCGTTTTTATTGTATTAAAAATAATAATATAATTGTTTAGTAAAAACTGATTTTATATAATATAATATATAGTAACTATTTATATACAATAAAAAACACACAAGTATATATTTTTATACATTTATTTTATGCTAATTAACTTGATTTATTATTTATCAATTATTTTTTATTATTAAATTAAAATTCTAGACTACAGAGAAACATTTGATTACTCTTTTTTTAATTTTGAGCATTCTAGCCAGACTTCAATAAACTGCTAGACCACGGCTCTGACATTGTCCAGGTGTGTGTGTGTGTGTGTGCGTGTGCGTGTGTGTGTGCGTGCGTATGTGCGTGCGTGTGTGTGTGTGTGTGTGTGTGTGTGTGTGTGTGTGTGCGTGTGTGTGTGTGTGCGTGTGTGTGTGTGTGTGTGTGTGTGAGCACCTGTTCTGCTTCTCGTTGTCCAGTTGTCTCTGTATGTCTCTGGTTCTGCGCTCGGCCTGGTTCTTCTCCTCGTCCAGGGCAGATCTCCAGTTCTCCCACTGTCTCTCCTTCTCCAGGAGCTCATCGTTTACTGTCTCCAACTCCAGCACCTGCTCCTCCAGCATTGTACACGTCGTCTTCAGCGTCTCGATGTTCTACACACACACACACACACACACACGTTGGGTTTCCATGTTTTATGGGGACTTTCCATAGACACAATGATTTTTATCTACAATCAAACTGTATATTATCTCCGCTTACACTAACCCGACCCATAACAGAAAACTTTCTGCATTTTTTACATTTTCAAAAAACATCACTTAGTTTGATTTATTATAAGCTGTTTTTCCTCATGGGGACCAAAAATGTCCCTACAAGGTCAATAATTTATTTTGGATATTGCCATCTCTGTGGGGACATTCTGTTCCCATAATATAGGGTTTACTAGACCCCCTTCCCACCCCCCACCCTAGAAGATAACTACACATCAGCTACATAAATTCACCAACTAACCATTCAGAAATTATGTCTACATGTTGTCACTTCTTCTTGAGTCTCTCCATCTTTCTGACTCTGGTTTGAACATAAAAGGCTAAAAGTTTTTGAAATGTTCAGTGCATGTGTGTGTGAGGTAAAAGAACATGAGCTGTTGAAGCTCCGCCCCCTGTGACGGGGAGCAGCAGCTCATTTGCATTTAAAGGGGACACACACAAAACGGTGCGTTTTTGCTCACCCTCAAAAAGTGACAATATATAAACTATATAAAAATATCGGAGGGGTATTTTGAGCTAAAACTTCACATACACACTCTGGGGACATCAGATATTTATTTTACATCTTGTGAAAAGGGTTACTGTGCGTTCACCACCGCCGGCGGCGAGAGCGTCAAAGTGGCCGGAAGCCATTCATTTTCAATGAGAGCCGGCGGCGAGGGCGGCGCGGCGCGTCTTGGACAGCGAGAGCGGCGAGAAGAGTTGAAATCAAGTCAACTTTATGGTAATAAGCTATGACGCGGTTTGGCGGCAACCAATCGTAATGTAGAAGTCCTCCGCCTGAGAGGATACCAGAGAACACAATCCTGTAAACTTTGGTTCCGGCCACATTAGTTCCTAAGCTAAATGGAGGAAAAGTTAATTATTTCTGTTGCGGGTTTCCCGTTATTGTACGACTTGTCCCTGTTTACATACAGGGACATTAATAAAAAGAACGACGCATGGAAAAAAGGTGTCTGAAATTGTTGGTGTTTTGTTACTTTCACATTTAAAAGATTTTATTAGGTTAACTTATACCCTACGTGTGGCCAGTCTGCACAAAATAGGATACTGATTTATGTTCAGTTCTTATTTGATTTTTAAAAAAATCACGCATTCTAAAATCCACGTCAGAGCGTCCCCGAATCTCACGGCGTCGGTGGCAGGGCGGCGAATTTTTGTGAACGCACAGTTAGGTATAATGTAACCACCCCCTTTAAATAAATCATAGTAATATTTTTTTTTATTTAAATACATTTTCATTATAGAAGCTTCCAAGATTTTTCCAAGCCTGGAAATTACCATTTAAAAAACGATCAGATATTACGCCTACACCCTTGTTAAAATGAAACAGATCAGCGATAACTTATTCAATACAGGATCTGAGGAACTGCATGATATGACGCTGAAATTATGCTGATAGATATGGAAAGGAAGCAGCAGATTTTTCCTTTTTGACTTTCATTAGCAGATCCGGCATTCAGAGTCGCTGCCAATCGGAATTGGTTCTCGGAGAGCCGGCGGGGGCTCGAGGGTGTCTCGCATCCGGCAGATGTGCTTGGAAGTGCATCTCAGTGGCAGGACTGGATATTACCCCTTCCCCGTTTCACAAAGACACAGGACCGAAAGAGAAAGAGAGAGTCTCCAAATATAGCCTGCGTGCTTTTGCCCCTGTGAAGTCCAACGCTGGCAGGGCAGAGGAGAATATGACACATCTCTGCCTCCTACCAGCATCTATGATTACCATCCGCTCCTGTTATACAACAGCGAGGACTGCACACCTACACACGCGTCCCACGCGCATCACATCACCGCACACACACACACACACACCTCTCATCTCCCTGCACCATCAGCACGCAATACAATAGAACCTGTGAGTATCATTCTCCAGATTATTAAACAGCTTTGTTTTAGCTCTGAGGAGGAGAGCTGTGATTTGCTGTTTATTTGTTGTGTCATCACTTTTCAAGAACGAAAAAACCATCATATACCTATACCACAAACTTTAACCCCCTTAAAGGGCATATTGCAGGTTAGAAGACCCAACGAGTCAATCTATAGAAAAATAATGTAGGAGCTGGATTTTCTTTTTTTAAAAACGTATAAATACGCTACACTGGCTTCTGGAGTCGTTTTTGTGAGAAAATTTTACTTCCGCATCTGAAAATGGGCGTGACGTAGCATGAGGGAAAACAACGTTCAAACAACAGGGAAAAAAATGGATCGCAATGACGTTTCATACTTACTCGTATGACGGACCACAGCCATACAATTATGAGCCTGCTAGACTGCCAAGAGAGCAGGGACGGGCCAGGATTAATGTTAGACAGAACGGTCAGAGGAGACAAATTGAGTTGTGGTGTGAGGAGAACCAGTGGAGAACAGGGCAGGCAGTGGAGAACAGGTCTTGGTGAGAGACCAGTGTAAAAGCCGGCCATTCGGCCCAACTTCCGGTTTCTCGAACAGCCGGTGAAGGATGCGCGTGTTCAAGTCTTTCCAGCGTTTTAAAGGAATTTTGGTTAAATAAGACACATGTTCTCATATGCAATTATCTCATTTTAATCTGACTCCATGAATTAAAAAAGATTCAATGTGCAATAAGGTTATGTTTACATTTAAATAGTTACAACATGTATGTAATGAGAATTTAAACCATTTGTACCCAGCATAAATGTAAAATGTTACCTGAGAAAGAGAAATAGAAAGAGAGAGAGAGAGAGAGAGAGAGAGAGAGAGAGAGAGAGAGAGAGAGAGAGAGAGGAGAGAGAGAGAGAGAGAGGAGAGAGAGAGAGAGAGAAAGAGAGAGAGAGAGAGAGAGAGAGAGAGACTCTCTCAACACCAGCCCAGCATCCAGAGCAAAGAGACAGAAGAACAGTTACAATCTTGTTTTGTCATTTCCCTCGACCATGTGACTTACACCTAGGTGTGAGATATTCAAACCGACCAATCAGACCTTCACAATTTCCCCCATTGTCCCAAATCTCTGGCCTACAGGCCTATATCCCTCTTAGCACTGCTGTGCTGGAAATGTCTGAGAGAAAAGCAAATGTCTTTGTTGGTTGGAAATAATCTTGGATTATTTCCAACCTTAAACCAGTGTTAGCTTATGCTAAAAGTGCTACCGCCAGAGCCGGAGATCGGCTGAATGGATTCGAAAACGGTAAAACTCAACTGTTTAACTCTCGGGGAGCTGGAAAATGAGCCTATTTCCAAAAAAAAGTGGAGTGTTCCTTTAAACTCCAATCCCCATCTCTCTCCCGCCGCGTCCGCACGTGTGTGTGTGTGTGTGTGTGTGTGTTCACTCCACCTGCTTCTGGTTGTTGAGGTGCATCTCTCGGTCGGCCACCTCGTGGCGCAGGCGCTCCAGGTCCTGCTTGAGCTGCAGTCTCTCCTCGTTCTCGTCCGTCGCCTCGTCCAGCTGTTTGGACAGGTAGAAGTTCTGTCGGTTGAGGTCTGCGTTTTCCTGCGTGAGCTGCGTCAACTGCTCCTCCAGGTCCGTGATCACCTGATGCAGGTGCAAGAAGAAAAACAGTATGACACACACACACTAGTGTTCAAAAGTAAGAAAGAAACTAATCATTTTATTCAGAAAGAATGCATCAAAAGTGACAGTAAAGACATTTATACTGTTACAAAAGGTTATTTTCCAAATAAATGCTGTTCGTTTGAGCTTTCTATTCATCAAAGAATCCTGAAAAAAAATGTATCACGGTTTCCACAGAAATATGAAACTGTTTTCAACACTGATGATAATGAGAAATGTTTCTTGAGCAGCAAATCATATTCGAATGATTTCTGAAGGATCATGTGACACTGAAGACTGGAGTAATGATGCTGAAAATTCAGCTTTGATCACAGGAATAAATTACACTTTATACCATATTCGGTAACACTTTATAATAACTGCACGCTATTGATCATTAATTAAGCATTAGTAAACAGTTAATTCATCATTTATAAAGCATTCATAGACATTAATAAGCAGTTTATAAATATAACTATACATGCTTTATTCTTGATCTATAAGCATATCTATAATTGTTTTGTCATACTTTATTAATGATCAATTTATCATTTCTAAATGAAGTATAGCATTATTTACACACCAGTTATTTGGGAGTTGTCAGTGATTCATTACTTAGAAATGTTAAGTAAATGTAGTAAATTCAGGTAGTTATAAAGCATTTAGTAGTGGTCAGTTAACTATTTCTGCAAGCTCATCTAAAGTGAGGACTAGTTATGCCTTATAAAGCATTTATAAAGGAGATTTAAAGGCTCATTTGTCTTCTAAACTGAAAAAATAAACAAACACAACACAGTGATACAGGAAATATTAACAGCATTTAAATCTCCTTTATAAATGCTTTACAAGTCATAACTAGTCCTCACTTTAGATGAGCTCACAACAATAGTTACTGACCACTACTAAATGCTTTATATCTGCCTGAATAAATGATGAATTACAGTAGAAATAAAAACATTTACTAACAGTAACTATTACTATATGTCTGAATAATAAGATGTATGGATGTACATTTAAATAGTTTATTAATCATACTTACACTTTCTAAGTGATCTTATGAACCACTGACAACTCCTAAATAACTGGTGTGTAAATAATGCAATACTTCATTTAGAAATGATCATTAATGAAGTATGAAAATACAATATTTAAAACACATTATAGATGTGCTTTTAAATCAATAATAAAGCATGTATAGCTGTATTTGTAAACTGCTTATTAATGTCTATTAAGGTTTTATGAATTAACTGTATAATGCTTATGATTAATAATGTGCATTTATTAGAAAGTGTTCAAATAGAAAACAGCTATTTTTAATTCTAATAATATTTCACAATATTATGATTTTTCCAGCCTTGATAATAAAGGCACAACTTATTTCAACAACGATAAAATATCTTACAAACTTTTTACAGAACGATGGCCATATACAATGTAGTTTGCATACAGCGTGGTACAGTGTTTACATGCTAAAAATAAAGATAAGCTGCAAAGTGGTCCATCTTGCTAAACATGTCAGAGGTGTGTGTGCTAACAAACTGTTTCCCAGTAAAGAACAGCGTGATCATACCCTGACGCCATTCCCATCTTTCTTCCTCATGTCTTCCTGTCGCTCTTGCCAGTCCTGTCCTAATAAACCCCTGCAGTGTAATCTAATCCTGTGGGAAATGTTCTTAAAGACTTTAACATCACTACGAGCGTGATGCAGAGTGACTGAACTTTATCAGAAACCCTACTTCTTCGACTAAAACCATTTTTAGAAGCGTTTTCCTCGTTTCACTTCACACATTTCCAATGCTTCAGAACGCTTCCATCTGACAAACAGAAGAGACGCAGGTTTGCATGAAATTGCAGTGCTGGTCAAGTGTGTTGACGCACGCCAAGCAGAGCAGCGGTGCCAAACACTCCTCTGGTGCGGAGGAGGCTTCTGCGCTCATTATTATTGTCATTACTGTTAAAGGCACAGCGCCACAATCACACACACACACACAGGCCCACTTTAGTGACCAAAAACACACTTTTTACCCTACTCTAGTGTGTTTAGCCCGTGTTTGGGTTCACCTACTGAATCCAAAACTGCATCTGTCGGTCTTCTTCTGAGTGGCCTGTCCGTATGATGCTATGCCGTTTCTGTGGTTTCTTGCTTTTATAATATTGTTCAAGTGGAAATCTGATAGATTAGAAAAGTAATATGATAAGATGGGAAAGATGCCTCCCTTATGCATGGTTATTATCATGAGCTAAAACTATTAAAACCAGTTTTATAATTTAAATTAATAAAAAAAATAAAAAAATAAAAATAAAAAAATTAAAAAATAAATGATAATAATAATACAAAAAAAAAATATATATACACATATATATATATATATATATATATATATATATATATATATATATATATATATATATATATATATTAGTTGAAAATTTGAAATGTTGCCTTGGCATTAAATTGAAAAAGTTTAAATTGAAGCACTAAAACTATTATTTATTTCTTTTTAAAACGCAAAAAAAAAATTTAAACCTAAAAAGCAATATTTAAGTTTAGCACAGTATATATTGTTTTAAGGTTTTTTTTTGTAGTAATTCAAACAAATATTATTGCATTATGTTTTACAAGAAAATACTATTTCAGTCTTTCTTTAAAATTTCATGTTTAATTAATTTTGTTACTTTCCATTTCTTTGTAATTAATTGTGAAATTTACTAGCAACTTCTGAGTAAAAATTACATGATTATGTATCAGCCAATGTGCCATGCCTTGCGAATGCTTTTAAGTTGCTTCCTTCCGTAGATATTATCTGCCATTTTGTCGGACTAATAGATAAAAAAAATTATTTTGTTCTTTTGTTTAAAAAATAGATTTAAGAATTCCATTGAAGGATTTCCCTCAGTTAGCCTATAAGTTTTAATGAATAGTGAAGACATCTGAAATTTACTTATTGAATAACAATCCCATAAATTTCAATAAGTATTCAATTAAAACACTAGTTACAACTCTGTGCATTAACGAATAAACACATAAATCTTCAATAACTCACTAATTTCCAGAGACACAAAATTAGATCAGTTATCCTCAAAACTGTTTTGAATATCGAAATCTCACCAATATTGATATTTAGACTAATAGACAAAATTAAGAAGAGCATATTCATTCATAAAATTGATTTTGTGCCATCTATGGTAAACAGAAAAAAATGAAGGTGTTAAAAAAAACACCCTAGCACTGTTTTCAGTGATGCACACGCATTTAATATGCCTTTAATAAACTAAAAAAAAGTGCATAGGAATACAATATTATTTTATGCACTTACTGTACAAAAATACAGCTCAAAATTTTGAGAAGATCAAAGCATGTTTAGCGGAAAGAAGCCGTCACCCAGGGGCTGGGATTATAAGAGCTTACGAAAGACAGATCGAAGAACAAACACTGAGACTGACAGCAAAAGCTTCAGACACTTCAGCGCTGAGAATAACCATTACCGCTAACCATAAGTATGAGCAACAGTAACAGTTTCCCATCTTATCAAAACAAGCCCCTGTGTTTTCATTTGAATAAGCCAATGCAGTTCTCATTTCCAAGTTTAGAAGTTCATCTGAGCTCCAGTTACGAATGCAGAGGTGTGTGATGAGCGCAGAAGAGGAGATGAGCGTCTGAATACTGCATGTGTTGAGCTGGAGATGCTCAAAACAGCTCGAGTGTGTGTGGGTGGACAGTGAAAGTAGGGCAGAGATGCTCTGAGCGTGATAATAATCAAACACACTCCAGGCCCAATGCAAACAAAAGCACCTCTTCCTGACATCAGTGACAACAACTTCTGGAGGTCTGGAAACAGATGCATTTGATTATGGTGGACGGTTTTTTCCACTAACTGGTGTTTTTTGTGTCTGTGTGTATGTGTGGGGGGGATGGGGGTTTAAAAAATAACATGATATATTAATATAATAATCGTTCAATACCATGGGTTGCTTGACATGATATCAACAACAGTGTGACTTGCTATACTTCATCTAAAACTATTTTTAATTATTTTTCTAATTCTTTCATAAATATCATACAATACATTCCTGTTTTTTATTAAGAGATTATTGTGTCGAGAGATTATTGGTATTAATTGAACTGGGGGGGACTTCACTATGCATATCAAAAGCTTGAGGTCATTATATAATATCATTTTTTAAAGGAATTAATACTTTTAATTGGCAAGGATGCGTTAAAATGTTACAAAAGATTTCTATTTCAAATAAATGCTGTTCTTTTGAGCTTTCTAATCATTATAATGATTTCTGAAGGATCATGTGACACTGAAGACTGTAATGATGCTGAAAATACAGCCTTGCATCAAAGGAATAAATTACATTTCACAATATATATCCAAATAGAAAGCAGTTATTTTAAATAATAATAATAATAATTCACAATATTACTGTTTTTGCTGTATTTCAGATCAAAAATGCCTTGGTAAGCAGAAGAGGCTTATTTAAAAACATTTTTAAAATCATACAGCCTCAAACTTATGAATGATAGTTTATGGAATTTTTCAACTAAACGGTTACTTTAGACATTCTACTGTACATACTTTGCAACTGTACATGTCAACTAACTCTTGTTAATTTGCAACTATCTCTCATTAGAGTATTAGAAGACTATTAGTAGTCTTGTTAGTAGTGGTTAGTAGAATAAGTTGACGTGTAGTTGCAAAGTTACTTATAGTTAGTAGTAGAATGTCTAAATGGGATATTGAAATGAAACTAAAATCTTGAATTTGGGGGGGGGGGAGTGCTTTTTTATTCAATCATTTAGTTCCTGTTCGGATGCTGATTATGGAAACTGAAATAGCATCCGCATATTCTGATGATGGTCACACTTGATGAGTCAAATACAGAGAAAAGCTCATTTGCATACCGCACAGCTGTCACGCAGGGCATCAAACTTCCGCTGGATTTCATCCCGATGGGCCTTAAAAAAAAAAAGACACAAAATGAGAGTGAAAATTGGCATGTTTGTGCACACGAGTTCTGCAGTGAAGTGTGTTTGAGCAGAGCTCGAGTGTCAGGACAGGTGTGATGTCAGGCATGAGAGCGACGGCGCGAGGATGAAACCAGCGTGGGAAGATGTTTACAGCACAGAGAAGATGAGGAGCACAAGAGATTACACAATATTCACTACGATGAGATATATATAGGAGATGAGTGGAGTCGGCAATATGATGCTATGAAATAATATAGATTATATCGACTGCTGCTCCTTCAGAAGCGAGTTTGAAACTTTAGCTTGTTTAACTACAGTCAATCTTACTTATGTTACTTAACCCTATAAAGCCTACTGTGCCATATTTGATAAGCAAACTTATATGGCCTCTAAATTATAGACATTATCAAATCTTCTACATGCCTTCTGTCGTCTGATTAATAGTTTATGTTTTTTGTGCAAGTCAAATCTTTTAGTATAATTGTAAAAATGTCCACCATCAGCTCGTGGTTCACTTGTCTTTATGCTGTGAACTTTTATATTTTTAGTAATATTTCAAGATGAACACTTATGAGACTGAAGCAACTTAGATTTATTTACATCATTTTTTAGAAAAATCATGTTCAAATGTGAGTATCAAAGACGATCATCAGGCTTTTGAGGAAGGAAGGAATCATTTTGAGGAATCATTTATTGCATCATGTGCCTTAAAACTACAGAGATTGATCATAAAACTAGGCATGTAAATAGTATCTACTAAGGCATTGGCAGATATAGAGTGATGACTGATATTTATATGTATTTTATGTAAGTATCTGCTGTGTTGTTATAAAGATCTCAGTGATGTTTTTTAAAACATCATATAAATATCAGCATCTGCATCCAAATGCATATTTTTTTCCTCAGTTTGAGCCTCTGAATAAAACTGAGGTGTTTTTCCTCCTCGAGTCTGAGCTCCATGAGACTGCATGAGCCATAAAAGCCTGATGCATTAAATATGATACTCAAGAAGAAGAAAAGGCAAACTTTTTTTTTTTCGTCTAAAGTTTCAATAAACGGTTCTGTTTTTTAAAGCGGAAAAGGGCTTTTTTTTTTTAACTTTTTTTTTTAATGTCAGGTTCATAGTTAAAAAATATAAACTAACCACCATTAAGCTACTTCAATAAAAACAAATATTTTTGCCAAGCTATTTACTGTAGCTAACAATCTACCTTTTTGAAAAAGTAGTTACCTGAACGTTAAGCTACTAACAAAAAGTAAAGTTATAACAAAATATCACAATTTACAGGTGAAACTTGGAAAATTAGAATAACGTGCAAAAGTTTATTTATTTTCAGTAATTCAACTTAAAAGGTGAAACTAATATATTCTATAGACTCATTACATGCAAAGTGAGATATTTCAAGCCTTTATTTGTTATAATTTTGATGATTATGGGATACAGTTTATGAAAACCCCAAATTCAAAATTAGAATATTGTGAAAAGGTTTTTCATAAACTGTAAGCCCATAATCATCAAAATTATAACAAATAAAGGCTTGAAATATCTCACTTTTGCATGTAATGAGTCTATATAATATATTAGTTTCACCTTTTAAGTTGAATTACTGAAATAAATGAACTTTGCACCATATTCTCATTTTTCGAGTTATTATTATGCAATAAAGACATTTTAAACAGCACTACGCTAACCCTGCAGATCGCAGTAAAAACACAAATGTCTTTTTCCGATGAAATGATGAGGAAGGAAGGAGATGTTACTCGTGGTTTGACTGATCCTCACCCTGAGGACGGTGATCTCCTCCTCGGCCTCAGCGGTCGTCTCCTCCAGCTCGGTCTTGGCCTGATGGAGCTGGTTCTCCCAGCGCGTGACGTGCTGTCTGCAGGCTGCTGATCTGAGCTTCTCTCTCCTGCAGTGACAGCGTGAGCTCCGACACCTGCCTCTTGATCTCCAGCTTCTGCTCCTCGTGTTCCAGACCCATCTGTGGAGGAACCAGTTACTGGGTGAACCTCTGGAGAACACGTCCAGAGCACATTTCAAGTCAAGTCATCTTCATTGATATAGCGCTTTCAACAATGTAGATTGTTTCAAAGCAGCTTTACAGTAATAAACGTATAATTTAAAAGGGATAGTTCACTTTGAAATTAAATTTTGGTATGTTTCAGCTTACCTGAAGTGCATCCAAGATGTAGGTGTCTTTGTCTCCACAGTAGTTTCAATTTTGATATTTTAAGGTCAAACCGTTCTTGTCTGTCAGTCATATAATGCAGGTATATAGGTACTGTCTGCAAAAGCATGCAGAGAAAAGTCCACATTAAAAAATTCCCCATCGTAAGTGCACATTGATGGCCTAAGCTCGCGCGAACTCATCCGGGGTAGTGTTGAGTTTTCACTTATTCCCAATTTGTAAGCCTTCTATCTTGACACACGACTCGCTGCATTGTTCAGGTCAATCAAAGGCATACGTTGAGCCGTACAGCCAATCACACGCGTTTCTGCTAAGTTTAAAAATGCAACGTCCAATCGAAGGCGGTTAGATTAGTTTCCGGGGAAGAAATCCGGTGTAAACAGATCAGATGGACGTCGTTGTGTAAAAGAGATAAAAACGATATAAATACTGTTCGTTTTATCACACAAACCGCTTGTTTCGTGTCTTAGGCCCATCAATGTGCACTTACGATGGGGAATTTTTTTAATTTGGACTTTTCTCTGCATGCTTTTGGAGACAGTGCCTATATACCTGCATTATATGACTGACAGACAAGAACTGTTTGACCTAAAAATATCAAAATTGAAAACTACTGCGGAGACAAGGACACCTACATCTTGGATTGCACTTCAGTAAGCTAAAACATACCAACATTTAATTTCAAGTGAACTATTCCTTTAAGGTAACAGAAATTGTTTTGTCTTTATAGCGGTTCTTGAATAAATATATTTTCCAGCTAACCTTTTTAGTTGAATTACTGAAATAAATAAATGTTTGCACGATATTCTTATTTTTCGAGTTTCACCTGTACTGTTATTATGATTTTGATATTGGGCTGAAATATGGTTCAGAAGTCTCTCACCTCTCTGAGTCGGGCCTCTAGCTCCAGCACTCTACTCTTGTTAGTCTGTTCCTGTTGTGTCAGCTTCTCCAGATGTTCCTCCAGCTTTGCATTCTGGGCCTCCAGTTTTCCAGCCTGAGATTCCAGATAGAACTTCTGCTGCCTGAGCTCAGATATCATCTCCTCTTGGGCTTTCCTAAAGATTATAAACAAGACGTCTAGGAGAAATACCCCAAGCTGCTGGAAACACAGCTGTGTTTTGGTTAGCCAGCAACACATCATCTCCACACCAGGTCAGCCGAGGTAATCTAACCAGTCTGTCAACCATCAACGCCGATCACTGTGCATCTTTCACAGGATTCATGCACTTCCTTTGCAGTCAAATCAGCTTTCATTAGGGTTTCTGAAACCTAGTAAAGCTGGTTAACCATGGAAGTCCTGCTGGTTAAGCTGGCCTGGGGGTGCGTTTCCCAAAAGCATCGGTAGCCAACTATGGAGGCAAGTTCTGTCGTTATCAGCAGATCAATGAGTCGGTATTTCCCGAAACCAGCATCGCAAACTTGTGTGGTTTAAATGACAGATCTCGACCTGTGGTTTAAAGCATAGTTTATTGTTTGCATGACATGTGGAGGTCAATAAATCCTTGTCTTGAGCTCAATAAGTTCATTTACACTTTTATAAATGTAAATGTATTTCATCTTCTTGCAGTATTTGATTAGGCACTATACTGGATGACACTTGGAACTACATTGTTTTTGTCTCTTTTTTCTTTGATAATATTAATGTTTTTTTTTCTTGCAGTAATTTGTTGAAAGCACTGTACTTATGTATTGATGATGTTGGACATTAGTTAGTATCACCTGCTCAGGGACTACGGATGAAAATGAGCTATTTAGCTAACTCGGGCACATTTACATTGAAGTTTTACTACGGTGTTGATTAATGTGCATTGTCCCTGTTAAATAAAAACTGAAATAAAATAAAAATAAATAAAATAAGCAAGCTGACATTCAGTACAATCTATATCTTTTATTTAGAATACATACAAATGTAATTTACGTATTTTAGTTTGTCAAGAGATTTAAATCGTAATTTTTGAATAGTGTACATGTGCGAACGTGCTCTAGTTACGTTCATGAGCTTATGATTGAACCTGGAAATAAAGCAAAATAACTGAGAAAAAAATTGTCCTCAGATGTCATGTCTGTAATTTAGAGCAAAACATCTAGCGTTAATTCGATCTCAAACAGTTTCATTAAAATAAGTTATTACGTCATAAACCAACGTGGTTGAATGACCAATTAGCGACAATATGGTTTTGGGAAACAGTCGTGACTAGCTAGTCGCTTTCTGCAATGATGCATCGTACTATGGTAGTTAAGCAGCGAGTTATGTTGTTGTTCGGGAAACACACCCCTGGTGGGGACATCATTAGCACACACACCAGCACCTAAAACACGACACATGCTCTCTATGTTCTCTATAAAGCTGCTATGAAATGCAAATACTAGGTCGTCGTTCATTAACTTTGTGCTTAACCCAGAAAATCTGCCTTCATGGCACATTAGCCTGAAATTAACCTTTACATTCACCCATTTCAAATACAAATAGCCATGGTTCGTTCATGTGAATGGCATGTCAACACTATCATGTGAGAGCATGAGACCGTTGGTGGTACTATAGTAAAGTGAATGTAATCAGACATCTACACTTGACCTCTAATGCAAACTACTTATAAAGAATACCGTGGTATTCGTCTAAACAAATGCGTCTTACTGTGTATTTTACCACTCAACATTGAATTAGAATGGCTGATTGCTTTTATATAACAACAGGCAACTGCAATAAAGACAAATATTCAATAAATAATTAAGGGCCAGGTGTACTAACAGCACAGACCCTCTTTTAGCGTTTAAAACTACAGTCAGGACTTACTAAAGACACGCAGTGAAAAATTAACGCTGAAAAGGCGTGTATTTTTGCGGCTGAGCTTTATTGCATATGCATTTGTAGGAGTTTCCCTTTCAGACGCAAGATTTATGGGAGGAGAGAGTATTCAAATGAATCGCGCAAGGTGATTTACTAAGGTTTGCACTAGTCAAGTTACTGGTATTTGCACCATTATTATCACTGAATCATCTCCAGTGTACATGGTCATGCATGTGAACTCACATGTTTCTTCTGCGTGTAAAGGCTGCTGTTGGCTGCCAGTTTGTTGGCCTCGGACAGCTCAGCGATTCTCTGCTCCAGAATTGGTCATCTTTGACTCCATGGCATAATCGTCCTACATGAAAACAAGTAAATTACACCACATCATTCAGAGTAAACAAGTATGCTGTACTATACACGTATGCAGAATTGATTTCACCAAGTGGAAAACATCTTTGTTGATCCGGGAACAACATTCCAATCAACCAATCAGATTTAAAGGGACAAGTTTACAGTTTATGTCAAGTTTAGGCTTACAACCAGGGTTAGGTGCTTCTACATCAGTGTTGTCACCTATCATTTCCCTCTGATTTTGGGTTATGGGTAGGGTTAGGTTTAGGGATATGGTTAGGATTACATTTTCAGACAGGAATGTTGCTCCAGGATCAACCAGGAACGCGCCAAACTCTGCAGAATCAGGATGTGCATGCAAGTATAATATAGTAAAGTCTTGTCAAAATTACTGAAAAATGTTACGATACCAGCCTTTCTAGAGCATTAGTAGTTCCAAGCAGGTTATTATAGTTAACTAAAACTAAAACCATAAAAAAAATATGTGACTTGGAATAAAACACATTTTATTTAGTTTAATTAAAAAAAAGATTTCAGCTAGAAAACCGTTTAGTTTTAACTTGATGAATACTAACATAACTAAAACTGAAATAAACATTAATACAAACTATATAGACATATTTAAATAAATTGAATAAAAATGGCAAAAACATAAAACAACAAAAAAATTAAATTCAACTAACCCTAACCCTAACCCAACTATAAATAGTATCTCAATGACACTAAAATAACACTGGTATCGAGAACCAATTTGATTAATAAGTCAATTCGGTTCTGAGTTTTTCATTTCATTACCAACTTTCACGTGACCTTTTTAAAGCAAAGTTTAACAGAAAAATATTGGGTCGCTACATGCAAAGGTTTTAATGTATTATTTACTGTATGATTAGAAACAGGCAGATGGTAAAACCTGCTGTGCATTACTGCCTGACGCACCTAATAATTAGCTATTATTAACTCATTTAATTTATTAAAAAAAAAAAAAAATTAAAACCACTTACTTTTAAAAAGCAGCAAAAAAATCCAACTTGCTTTTGTCTTTCGTACTTCTTTTTTTAATCTGATTGTTTGTTTTTAATGTCTGTCACTTTTATTTTGTTTCTTTTATATATTTGGATGTAAAGCACTTTGTGACGTTTTCTCTAGAACTAAAAAAATTATTGTAAAAAAAAGAAAAAAAAAGAAGAAGTTGTAGTGAATCATGATATTTTACTGGTATTGGTAACCGACTAGAGAAATGTTGCTATTGTGACAATACTTAAGTAGAATTACAGTAAACTTATTTGTTATTTTGCGAATGCTTTCATGTAAATTGACTGATTTACTAAAAGGAAAGCGCTCAACTTAGAATGATTGTCTTGCACAAGGATCTATGTTAATGTGTTAGGTCACACTTTGTCATTCCCGACTAAATCCACTAGGCTCTCAGGAAAAGCAAAATACACATGTGGTACCGCTGTCTGGTCACTGATCACTTTCCCCCGCTCGCGAGCCTCCTCCTCAAAAGCGCTCTGCTTGGACTCCAGCAATTCCTTCTCAGCCAAATCAGCCTTCATTTGAGTCTCTAACACCTACGAAACACACAAGCACTGGGTTATTACTGTACAACTGACAAATCAACAGAGACTCTCTTCAAAATGAGGCCTTTAAAAGCTTAATCTGAATCCAAAGACAAACACGAGTCAGTTTTATTCAGTCACTATAAATTTAATAACGAGCACTAAAGATAGAGTGTATTAGTCCTGTGCAAACGCCACGACGGAGGTAAACCGCTCTGTTGACTCACTGAATAACATCACTGATATTTGTCAATGTGTGTGTGTGTGTGTGTGTGTGTGTGTGTGTGTGTGTGTGTGTGTGTGTGTGTGTGGCCCGACCTTGATCTTGTCTTCGTAAAGCCTTTCCTTCTGTTCCAGGTGTGCTTCCATTCGCTGTGCTGTTGCCTGGGGTGTCACGCAAGTTCTCTTCCAGTTCCTGTAGACAGACGTACAACAGAGGAGCATTTTATTGCTCACGAGTCTCAGTATGTTTCATTTACTGTGAGTATTGCCTTGTCTAAGATATTTCTCGTAAAAGGAGAAATAAAATTCTAATAAATGAGATCCTGGACCACAAAACCAGTCACATGGGACATTTTTGGGGAATCTGAGGGTGCAAAAAAATCGAAACATTGAGAAAATCTCCTTTAAAGTTGTGCATTTATGTTCACGATTGTGCTGCATTCACTCACAAAAATAAATATTTTATATATTTATGGTAGGAAATTTACTAAATATCTTCATGGAACATGATCTTAATATCCTAATGATTTTTGGCATAAAAGAAACATCGATAATTTTGACCCATACAATGTATTGTTGGCTATTGCCACAGATATACCCGTGCGACTCCAGACTGGTTTTGTGATCCAGGGTAGAGGTCTGCAAGCCCGTCGGGACCCGACACGCTAAGCCCAATCAGGCCGGGCTCGGGCCATTTGTTTTTTTTTACAGATCGGGCTCGGGACGGATTTGGGCTTATTTAGCTTCTCTCCTTTTATAGGCCTATGCACAGCTTCACTACTTCCTGAACTTAAGCAGGGTCCTTTGTTTCCTGTCTGCCAGGATTGGCCAAACTGATTAATCCAGGTGTGTCTGACCAACAACAATAATCAGACACACCTGGATTAATCAGTTTGGCCAATCCTGGCAGACAGGGAAACAAAGGACCCAACTTAAGTTCAGGAAGTAGTGAAGCTGTGCATAGGGCCTATTGTGCCCATACGTGCAGAGCACACGTCACATAGTGTGTATGAAATATTGTTATATTGATTATATTATAAATATTACACATCGCCTAAGCAACTCAAACGTAATACGCATACGCACGTGTCACTCACTTGCATTAACAGGTGACAGACATTAGCCAGTTGGCGAAGAGGTCTTAATTTTTTAACATTGTTTTGAAAATTGTTTCTTCAGTTACTTAAAAGCAAAGAAAGGTAGGCCGCTTATTTACTTATTTTGCGGGTTGGATTTTTTTTATGTTAAAAAAAAAAACATTTGTATATGTATTTTGTTGAGTATCATGTTTGGAATTTTGTAGTACTTTAAACTTATTTATTTCAGTTATAGACACATTTCAGTTTTTTTAAGTTTAAGTTTTTCATCTAATATTTATATTTTTTTTTTAGGGCCTGTCAAAAGATTAATTCGTGATTAATCGCATCCAAAATAAAAAGTTTGTGTTTGCATAATATATGTGTGTGTACTGTGCATAATTATTATGAATAAATACACACACATTCATGTATATATTTAAGAAATATTTGCATTTTATATACTGTATATATATTTACATAATTTATATTATATAAATATTTTATATATAAACAACCAAATTTTCTTAAATATATACATGATTGTGTGTGTTTTTAAATATATAAATAATTATACACAGTACACACACATATATTATGTGAACACAAACTTTTATTTTGGATGCGATTAATCACGATTAATCTTTTGACAGCCCAATTTTTTTTATATTATTTCAGCTTTATTTCAATGAATGAAAACGATTTAAAAATAGTTTTAGTTAACGGTAACAAAACTGGTTTCCAGATTTTCTTTTTTCTTTTTTAAGCACTATTTAATGGAGACTAAATCATAAAAATCAATAATGCACAGTATAAATCATCAGGTTTAAAACACATCGTCATTGTGACACACATGATCATTGCCAAAGACTGAGATGATCCACTCCTGCAATCTGTCACTTTTGGAGCCGTGACAGGGCCAGAGAGCATGCTGGGAGCTGAGCAAAAGAAGTAGTTTAACTGCCAGGCTAAGCAGCAGGTTGAAGAAAAACGAAATAAAAGCAGAAAGTCTGTGTTTAATGTAACCGCGAGGTGTATCGCGCGTGACTAATAAGTGTTACGCGTCTTAATTAAGTAGCTTTACTGCAAGCATGTGGCGTCCTCATCGCTGCAGTGTTTACCTGTTTATGTGTGTGTGTTTTAGATACAGTATGTGTAAATCAGCATGAGTTACCATGATTTTATCGGCCATCTGTTGGATCTGCTGTGACTTGGTCTGAATGTCTTCTTTCAGTTTAGCTTCTCTCCGTTCCACCATCTCCAGTCTCTTCACCTGGTTCTCCAGGGTTTTCCTGCCATCCTGTTCCATCCACACACAAAAACACAATAAATATCTCATATTGATGATACATTGCCATGTTATCCAGGCAGCTCACACTGAAAAAAAAGTGCTACTGTATGTGTGAAAACAACTAAATTAATTAGTCAAAAATATGACTTCACTACACAATACATCACTGAATCAACATAAATACATTAAGTTGCATCAACAAAATCACATTTAATAGTTACAGTAGATCAGAATTTAGTCCTGGAACAACATTTGGTTTAGATATGAACAATATTTAATTCCATTGTTAACATGGAAATTTACATAAGAATATTCATAAGTTTGAGGCTAAACATGAGCAACTATTGAAATGGGTGAATTGAGTTGTTTATATTTTTGCATTTGGCAGATGCTTTTATCCAAAGCGATAAACATTGTATTCAAGGTCTACATTTTTTTTTCAGTTCATGCATCTCTGAGAATATGTCTGTTTGTTTGTTAGCGGTTAGCGCCATGCCAGCTTCTGTGGTTATTGTCATGGTGAGAAAAAATTATGGAAGACCTTTATCTGATTTTTAAAATCTATTTTTGCTAAAAACTCTAAAGGCCCGTTTACACCAATGATGATAACTATAGTGATAACGATTGTTCAATCGTTCAAAATCTAAAAGAATAGCAGAGTTCATACTACAACTATAACTATAACGGCTCAGAGAAACTATATCGTAGGAATTACTTTCAGGACGATTATTTTCCAGCTGATGAATGATCAAAACATTGACAGCCAATCAGAATCCATCCTGCTTTAAAGAGCTGGAGCTTTTAGAGATATTATCCGCTGGTGTGAACGCTAATATAGTAGTTATCACTCTTGGTGTAAACGGGCCTTAAACTATATGTGGTTTAACTTTGTTAAAAAGTGTTAAGTGAATAAACGTTTCTAACAGGGTTAAAAACAGCACCATCTAATAAATCATACATCAGGGATAAAGGATTTTGACAAAACGAACATGTTGGTGGATCTTCTCCAAGTATTAAAGACTTGTGTGTCATTCTGGAACGGCCTATTCAGCAACTGGTATAAATAATCTGGACCCATCGATTAATTTTTTTTATAGAAACTTCTCCCAACTTTGGGACTGATTTCAATGGAGTTTGTTCATGGTTTATAGATCCCACTTGTTTGCATTTGTTATCAATATAGGAATTTATTATGGGTTTTAGATCCATATTAGGGGATATTGTGCCATTTTTAAAGGGGTAATGAACTTTTGTTTTGTTTCCAGTCCAAATATCTAAAAAATATTAAATCAAGAAGCATTTACTAGAGAAGTAAAATGACATAAGCAATTCTATTTTGTTTTAAGATAAAAAGAAAGTAATTTAAGTATTTTTTGCTTAAAACAAGCAAAATTATCTGCCAATGGGGTAAGAAAAAAATTCTTGGTACTGGAAACAAAACAAAAATACTAATTAAGAAAGTATGTTTTGCAGTGAACTTATGACGTTCGCTTGGTTTTTACATTCAAAAACATAAAATGAATAAGTAATCGGCTATTTTCTACCCTGGTTTTGAGCCTAGCTCCTGAAACTCTGTTTTTATGGGCGTGCCGCATTGAAGACTTGGAAGTAAACGCCCACTGCTATGATTGGATAACAGTTTTGAATATTATAATGAGTTTGATGTAATGCGCAAGTCGGTGGGCGGGGCTAAACAGGCGGTGTTGAAGTAGGCGTCGCTCTTCTTCTGCGGAGGCGGGGTTTGATACCCTGTGAAGTCATAGATCCCCATTTTGAAAAACCTGTCGTTCGCTGAGCCTGGTGTTGATAAAAGCTTTTATTGGACTAACAAGGAAGTTTCAGTTCTGAAACGTACAGGATATTCTTATAGTATGATGACCTCTCATATGTCAAAAGCTCAAGGAAGATTTGATTTCTCAGTTCATCACCCCTTTAATGTCTTCCCTGTGAATCAAACCCATAACCTACTAGCGTCATGCTCGGATGTTTGAGCTACAGGGATTCTTTCCTACTTATTCTCAGTGTAATAATAATAAAGTTGAATCTAATCAAATCATAACCATGATATTTAGATGGTGAAAGTGGAGTGTCTGTGACCTCGGTCTCTCGCAGGCGTCTGCGCAGGCTGTCGGTGGAGTCCTCTTTGGTCTGCAGACGCTCCAGGTCTCGCTCCAGACGCTCTTTAGCATGACGTACGTTCTGCAGGAGATCCGTGGCTTCTGTGCTCGCCTTCACGGCCTGGAAGAAGAGAGAGCTGCCAGGTCAAAAACACTAAAAATGCTGTAAAAACATTTTGGTTAACTAAATATTAATAAACAAATAGGAAAAAAATGGTTGACTGTAAATTACCTTACCATATACGAGAGTGTTTAATGTTTAAGTTTGGCATTGCATGTAATTTTACTGTAAAATACTGTCAATTGTATAGTTTTTGGAAGAACAAACCATTTCAGTAGAAGGGCAGCTTTGTTTCTTTTTATCATTATGGTGTGTTTTTTTATTTTATTTTTTATTATTTCATTATGGTGTTTCATGTTCTGTATTTTTAGTGCATGCATTGTTTATTGAAGCTACTCTGATGGTGTTTTGTGTGTGATTACTGATGTCTACGAGTGTATAGATATATAGACACGAGTATATATGGTGGTTATCACATTTTAAGGTAATAAGTAGATTGTGGTAGATCAAGTATCTTGGTATTTTAACATTATATCACTTAATTAAATATACAGTTAAAGTTGTAAAATAAAGAGCCACCAATTTGCCATTCTGTAATACCAGAAACATTATCACTGTGTTTTTATGATGAATTTCTGGTAATTGCGGCTGACAGATTTACTGAAAATGACACTATTACACTATACATATCAATCATAGATATCATAGGTCATCTATCCATGAACAGTCAAGTAAAATTTCTATAGTGCTTTATACAATAGAAACGGTTTCAAAGCAGCTTCACGTGAATAAACTGGAAAATAACGATTTTAAAGCTGCAGAATTCATGCAATAAATTAAATTTCAGCTGTAAAGCATCTCTTCAGAAAGTAATAGCATCATTATTCTGCTCAATTTAGTTAACTGTGTCACTGTCAGTGAGTTCAATTCAGTTATAAGTAGCTCCAGAGAAAATAACAATGTAATTATTCAGCTCAAGTCAGTTCAATGTTGATTCAGTTCAGTTCAATAACAGTGTTGATGTTGTATTATCAAGCTCAATTTAGTTCAAATTTTGTTCACATGCTATAGCGCCAATGCAGTAAATATTACTGAATATTGAATGAATGAATTAAATCTTTATTTCGGAAAAAAAAGGGGAAAAAAGACGTATAAAATATATCCATCAAAAAAAAAAAGTAGCATAATAATCAACCTGTTCGAAAAGTGATAGGTAGACGCCCTAGGCTTATCAGGACAGTAACTACCCAAACCAAATCACAATCGAACAAGATCAAACATACAGAAAAACTACTAAATTAAATAATGCTTAAAGATAAAGAAGCATAAACAGAAACCATTATCAAGCAGCATTAACAATTATGAATTATCATTCACCCTCACCACTGTATTAATTATTGTATTATAAATATGAATTTAAAACAAACTAAACAAATGTTTCAGATCTTCAAGCAGGGCTGAATTTGAAATAAATGCACACGATACCTTAGTAAGCTTCTCCTGGAGTTCTTCGGTCTTTACTTGTTGCTCTGCATTGGTCTGAGACATTTACAAATAAAGAAGCTTAAATACAAAAACAGCTGCATTAGCAATTTGATGAAAAACAGCATGAATTTCTGGGCCAGACTGGTTAATTCTGGTTTCGTGCTATATTGTTGGTTACACTAGTACCAAATATGTTGGTCTTCTCAACAGTATGTCTGCAAAAGGTAAATGGAAATAATGAGAAAATGTGGGACTGGATGTACCTTCTGTAGTTTGGTTAGAAGCTCCTCCATCTCAGCTTTGCCTTGTTCTTTAGCCTAAAAAAAAAAACATGATGAAACCTCGTGTCACGTGCATCAGCTGAACAGATCTTGTTTTAAACCTGGACTAACCTTCTGAATCTTCTGCTGGTACTCCACAGCCTTCCTCTTGAGCTCGTCGCTGGTCTGGCGAGACTCCTTCAGCTCAGATTCGTACAGGTCGCTGCGACGGCGGGCAGCGGACAGGTTCTCTTCCAGCTGACGAATAGAAACTCGCATTTCCTCCAGCTGAGCGTGGTACTCCTGCGGGGTCATTAATTGTTAAAATAGCACTTTAGTTTCTCTGTGTCCATGTCTATCAGAAAGAACAGAAACAATGAGTCTATTATTTAGTTCTGCAATTTTCTCAGAGGTGGACAAAGTACACAACTTCCTTACTTGAGTAAAAGTAGATACTACTGGTCAAATATTACTCCGTTACAACAAGTAAAAGTTGTAAAGACCGATTTTTACTTTCCGGTAAGGAAAAGTACAGAAGTACTTGTTTTTAAAAGTACTTAAGTATAAAAGTAAATGTAAATGCATTGTTTTATTATTGTTGCATTACAGTTAGCCTGGTTCTACCAGACTCTTGTACAAATTTCATTTGTACAGAGAGTCTGGCCACTCTCCATTTGACAAATGTTAACTTATTTGAAGGCGGGTACTCTGTTGAAGTTTAAAACTATTGGATCTGCCCAGAGCCACTCTGGATCCGCCATAACGAATCGCTAAAGTTTAGTCGTGACGTATGACGACTCAAACTAGCGTACAACCTCAACGTCATCCTTCTCAGCCACTCCCTCTGTTTGCTGGTTGGACTGGTAAAAAATTGACTGGAGAAAACCCAAGAATATACCACAATCCCAGACGTAGTTCTGAAGGAAAATGAAAATTGAGCGGAAGTACATAGGAGGACGGAGCCAGGCTAACTTACAGTAGCTTATGCCTCTGAATCTATGCCTGCCTGCTACCCTCATATCAATATCACATTTATTTCTATAACACAGTTCCAGAAGTGAGATTGAATAAGTCACTCAATAACGTCCACAATAGTTTCGGACACCCAAATGGCTGTTCCCATTTTTTTGGCTTTTAGTATGAATATGTTAGCCTGTTATCTATAAGCTAGTGTGCTCCAAAACAATGTCAAAATTGGCATTTAGAAGACCAAACGCAAAGTTGAAAATTAAAATCATGTTGATATCAGAATCCAATGTCAGATTGACGTTAATCTCCAACGTTGGACAGACGTTGGACAGTGGTTGAAAATCGGGTTGACGTCAGAAACCAACATCACTCGAGTTCTGACGTCAACCAGGATTTCATTTACAACCAAAATGCAACCAAATTCACACCTGACGTTACTACTTTCTACTCAAGGACCTTGACAGAAATGTAGTGGAGTAAAAAGTATGATATTTGGCTTTCAAATGTAGTGAAGTTAAAGTAAAAAGTTTCCAGAAAAAATAATACTCAAGTAAAGTACAGATACTCAAAAAGTGAACTTAAGTGTACTTGCAATGCCATAGAATAAATTTTTTTTTGGTTTCCCAAAGAACCTTTCAGGCATCTCTTTTAAAAATAACAATTTTTTCTTAATGTGAAGAACATTTTGATAATCTAACGAACTTTTTCCCACTATAAAAAAACCTCATTGGACACTCAAACTGAGCAAAGATATTTCGCAATTTGGTGCCGATGCTGATATTTTTATGGCCAATAATTAAGATGAAATTCTGATGCTTGTAATGTAGATCAGTGATATCTTTACAACAGCACAGCAGATACTTACATAAAATGCATAGCTGTAGTTAAAAAAATTATAGTGCAATGCAATACAATGATGATTAATAGATTAAAATAAACCTTATAATACCTTAGTAAAGGATTCCAGTGAAGAACTTAGATAAAGGGGTGGTTGATTATGATTTCACTTTTCTAACTTTAGTTAGTGTGTAATGTTGCTGTTTGAGCATAAACAACATCTGCAAAGTTACAACGCTCAAAGTTCAAAGCAAAGGAAGATATAGTGACATCACCCACCCTAGAATTTACATAAACCCCGCCCCCAGAACACAATTTATAGATTATCAAGACAGAATATGCTAAACAATGCCTAGAAGATAACTATACATAAGCTACATAAATGCATCAACTAACCATTCAGAAATGTCCTGTTGCTTCTACATGTTGTCACTTCTTGTTGAGTCTCTCCATCATTGTGTGACTTCGGTTTGAACATAAAAGGCGAAAAGTTTTTGAAATGTTCAGTGCATGTGTGTGTGAGGTAAAAGGACACAAGCTGTTGTAGCTCCGCCCCCTGTGCCAGGAGCAGCAGCTCATTTGCATTTAAAGGGACACAAAAACAGTGTGTTTTTGCTCACCCTCAAAAAGTGACAATTTTAACATGCTATATAAAAATATCTGAGGGGTATTTTGAGCAAAAACTTCACACACACACTCTGGGGACATCAGAGACTTATTTGACATCTTGTGAAAAGGGCATTATACCACCCCTTTAAAAGTTTTGTGCAAAATGGCAGAATCTAATAAAACAGGCGAATTAGAAGAACATGAGGCAGAGAGGAGATGAAATCAGTCTGAGTAACCGACCATGTGATACAGAGAGAGACCAGCACATGAAAAGCAGAGCGGAGAAGTGGATACATAAGTGTGCTGAGTGGGTGAAAGGGCAGAGAGTGGGCGAATGCAGTGAGTGTGTGCCAGTCCGAGTCCGATCGGCTCTGGTCGTTTCATCAGCCATTAGCTACAGGTCACAAATCGCATGCCTTACGAAGCCGCAATCGTCTAACGAGATGTCATACGGATAACTAGAGGGGAAAAGGAAATCCGGCACGACAAGCATAGAAGATACAATCAGCAACTGCCTCTGTTTATTTAACATTGTAAAGGATGTTAAACCAAAGGGACGTTTCAGACAGTGGGTGCTTCTCAACTTTTATTTCCGCATCCTCGTTTCCTTTCCTCGCGTCTCAGCTCCACCCCCTGTAGGATACGAGGGAAGACTGCAAGGAAAGGAAATGAGGACAGAGAAATCGAATGAAAGCTTTTTTATACATTGGAATACTTGATCACTCAAGCGTCACTTCATAGCGTCATCATCTGCACTGAAATGATCTGCCCTTATGTTGTTAAAGCTACACTGTGTAGGATTTTCTCCCATCTAGCGGTGAAATTGTATACGAATACCAACTGAATATTACTTTCAAATGAAGTAAAGAAAGAAAGAAACCATTTAATTCTTACCTTTAATAGTCCGAAAAGTCCATTGAGTTACAGTCGGTAATAAGTAATTCGTGGATGCGCAATGCAAGAGCTTTATGTAAACAGGTCGCGTGCTTTATTCATCCAATCAGTGACACTGACACCACAAATATGCAAATACGAATGTTAACCCAGGGTTTAGGAAAGTACAGCGAGATGACAGTTTATGAATACCCTGGATTAATTGCTAGACTGGGTAAATTATGGTTAATGTGAAACGTAAAGTAAAATAACCCAGGATTGCGTTTACCCTGGGCTAAGATAAGAATGACCCAGGGTTAACCATTTCAAGTGAAAAGCCCTTGAGACCAACTATTAACTTTGCTGTTGTCCCTTATATTACAATGCTTTTAACAATAAGGCACTTGAGGCTGTGCTGTGAACGTGGAGAGGAAAAACAGATATAGAAGAGCATGTTTGTGATTTTTGCTTTATATTACCATAATGAAGATTATAATTATTCACCAAAAAACGACAGAAAAGAGGTGCTTGACATTTTGTGAAATTGCCTCCCAAATTAAATTCATAATATGAAAAAAATCAGCTCAGAGTGAGTCAACACAATCTCCTTCCGTCAGTCCTCTATGCTAATGTGCCTGCTTAATTATCAATAGTGAGCTAATTGCACAAATAACGTCAATTGTGAGTAGCTATACCATGTTGCGGTGTGGGCTGGAATCAAAACATCTGCATTAGTTGCAAGCACTAAAAAAGATCCTGAACGCAACATTCATCCATCACAAAGAAAAAACACAAATGAGATCTCTTGAATATCTCAATTGTCCAATCAGATTAAACGGAAAGCCAATTGAAGCTTTTGAATCTCATGCTTTTCTAATTTTTCTTTGGAAACGTTTGTATTTTCAGCAATTCAGAAAGACAGCACTTTAGATATCAGTAATCAGGCATTGAAAAAAATATTATGATCAAACACCACATAATCTCATATAAGAGTTTAACAACAGATATTGACAGTAGCTATGTTTCCATTCGCACGTTTTTATCCGAATGAAGTGATATCGAATGAAAAATGCCTTATGGAAACAGTAAAATTCATTGAATTTCATGAATATCGACTCAAATGAAATACGTTCGGTCTCATCGGATTTTATCTTGATCGATATACGGCTTATGCGATAAACGCTGATGGAAACGTTCTTTGCCGAATAAATAATGAATTGCATTTTGTCTAGCAAAACTTTGTTCGCAAATGTTGGCTTGAATGTTGTGCGATTCAGTGCAAAAATGCATGGAAACACCTTAAAATGTCTCAAATCACTTCGATACACCAATTTGATCGCAGAACAGCGTGTGACGTAAGTACGCACAGGTTTTTATTCGCTTTAAAGCCGTTGGATGGAAACACACTTTCACCAGCTTTATTCACATGAGGTTTTTTTACAGAACTTCAGATAATTCGATTGACAAGTGGATGGAAACTTAGCTATTGTCTTCAAATTTGTCTCATTAACGTCTATTTATTTTCAAGAGAAATATCAGAGAAAAAGTTTATACCTGGAAGAAAAATGCAATAGAATAAGAGTTTAGTGATTAATTAGGTGAACTATAATTGAAAAACTGAACAATTGCTTTAGTTCATGACTCCAAGAAAAATAATGCAGTAAATAAACATTTTAGCCTTTTAAGACTGTATTTACATTATTCAAAGCAACTTTTAAGAGAGTAAGTCCACTAAAAGCCAAAAAACTAAAAGCCCAAATAAATCTGTCAGCCACTAAAAGTTCTATCTGAACTGGAAATCACCCTCTAAAAGCAGCTCTCTGAAATGACAGCTTAATGGACCGATTCCCTCTGAGCTTAACAAACCAATAAGGAACTTCATATATTCATGAAACTGAAAAAAAAACCTTTCTGTGCTGTGCCACTTTTTTTTCTTTTCTTTTTTTTTTTAAGCACGAGAGAGCCCAAAAGCTAGTCATTTCCCCCAATAGGTGTTTAAAAACACTCTTCATTAAAAAATCGTAATCAAAACTTGTTCTAAGATGAATCACAACATTACAAACTTTGATTAAAAGCTAAAAAAGGACACTGATGAGGAACTACTATTCCATAAAGTATTGCCAATGTCGTAATCAAATCAGGTAAAACTGTTGATTACAAGTCACATGCTATGAGTATAAGACGGGCTGTAAATACAGTCTGAATTAGTGGTGGGGATTTTTAAGTGAATCTTTCTGCAAGTTACATTGTTACACAAATTAGGTGCGTCAAGTGACCGTCTTTAAAGGACAAGTTCGGTATTTTACACTTAAAGCCCTGTTTACAGACCGTATCTGATGAAATAGAACGGTTAAGGTTAAAATTTGGACACATGCTGCTGTCGCGAGAATTTTAGGTTTATTTAGCTTTTGTGGACCTATTTTGCCGAACGCGTCACACCCAGATTCTTCCGTTGAGAGCTTGAATAATAGACACCAGTTGGTGGCGATAATGCACCTTTGCCAATTGCAAGCAAACCGCTGGCATTTCATTGAATACACAGAAGAAGCAGAAGAAGAAGCGGCGGAGGAATATCGGACCTCACACAGCACATTCAATACAAGTCAATGGAGGTGGACAAACACTACGATAAAACCTGTTGGAAAGCGATTTTTTTTGGGATCATATCAGTGAACACCCCTGACCACTCGGTGAGTTTCACGTCTTTGTAAACGAAAGTTTAATGTGTTTTAGGAAGGAATCTGCCAGTGCACATAGACAACCATTGTGGGGGTGGGGGGGGAAAGCTAAATAAACCTAAAATTCTCGGGACAGGAGCATGTGTCCAAAGTTTAATCTTAACCGTTCTATTTCATCAGATACGATCTGTAAACAGGGCTTTAAAGTCCCACTCCGATCATATTTTAAAGCTATTTTTAAACATTCCCAGTGGTCTTTAAATTATGATTATGCCATTTTTAGCCAAAATCTCAAAACCTGTGCTGTTTTCTGGGACTTCGCTTCAGCAGAGCGGCAGTAGCTCATTAGCAATTCGCCTCTGCGTTGTGGGCGGAGCCGTTGGCACGGAGAAGCATTCCAGTATTATATACACGTTAATTATTAATATCCGAAGTTAATCAAAGTTATCACCGATCATTATTTCACTCCGAGACGTCGCGGTAAAAAACAGCTCGACTTCGCCTCGATATTTCATCCCTCCCACAGTGATCATTCAGGACATATTTAGTATCAGTGGATTGCTCGGAATTTTGGGATTATTATGATGCTGTCACCGCTGAAAAACTGACTGACTCTCTCACGAGTGATGGGCTTGACACACGAGGGGACAAACGACTGCGACAGGCGAAACTCGTCGCCACCCGGCGTGTGCAAGTCTTACTTACCTGAACGAGCGCGGAATTTCACATGCACGAATGTCGCCTGTTGCTTGGCTGGAGGAGGCTGGCTGCCCTCTCTCATTATGTAATGATGTAATACTGACGGGATTAGTCTGTGATGTTCTCCAAACTTTAGTTTTGACGATTGATAGACGGTGAAAAGTGACTTATTTGTTACAGTATGTGTTCCAATTTGAGTATGAGCTCGTGGCCCCGCCCAGTGGAGTTACTACGTCACAACTCCAGTCTATTTTAAACGGCATTTTAGCGTCTGCTACTGATTCACAGACATTTGAATGTAGAAATACTTAGAAATACAACTTTGAGCTTATTTTTCTCAAGATATGTTCTCTAACATCAGAAAAATGCCACAAGAATATGTTAACACCTAGAAAAACATGATTTTCATCGGAGTGGGTCTTTAAGTGTAAAATACCGAACTTGTCCTTTAAGAGAGAATCATTCGAATCATTCACTCAACTGATTCGTTCAAACGTACCGATTCATTAAGGAATGACACAAGTGACTGTTTTAAGAGAGATTCATTAGAATCATTCACTCAACTGATTCGTACAAACACACGATTCATTAAGGAAGGACAAGTGACTGTTTTAAGAGAGATTCATTATAATCATTCACTCAACTGATTCGTTCAAACACACGATTCATTAAGGAAGGACAAGTGATTGTTTTTTAAGAGTCATTCGAATCATTCACTCAACTGATTCGTACAAACACACGATTCATTAAGGAACGACACAAGTGACTGTTTTAAGAGAGATTTATTATAATCATTCACTCAACTGATTCGTTCAAACACACGATTCATTAAGGAAGGACAAGTGACTGTTTTAAGAGAGATTCATTAGAATCATTCACTCAACTGATTCGTTCAAACACACGATTCATTCCGCAAAGAAACACATTGCTCAGAGAAAAAGCGATTGTTCCTGCTTTTACTTTATTAGGAAATATTTGTTTTGCCTGAGCACAAAATAGACAAAGTAACTGTAAATACTATGTCTAAAAACGTATGTTATTTAACATTAACTTAATGAACTATTTAAAAGTTTTTACATTGCAAAGTTCACATATACTATAGTCCTTACAGACTGAGTTACACATTAATAATGCATACTGAAAACAGGACATTTAGACTATGCGGCAGAGTTTGAAAGCATCAAACTAGTATAGCAAAGTCCTGCAGAACCAAACTAACAGTGTGAGCAAATCTGTAGGATAAAACGAAAAGTGAACACTTAATTTAAAGTCTGATTGCTGCTAATTCGAGACCTTTGCCAGCATGTCACGACAGCATTTCCACTGCATCTGCAACACCCTTCACTGATAGGTACCATTTTTGTCTCCATGGCAACCGCAGTGCGATGGAGTCTGGCTCTGGGGGAGACGTGCAAGAAGCGCAGAAAGCAGGCTGTTTTTATATCATGTTCTTACCTTCACATCTCATTCTTCAGCCTTACGTTCGACATCACTTTACTTATGGCTATAAGTGGCCATCGCTATTTCAGACAGTGTTTCAGAAGCGGAGACGGACAGAGTTCATTTGTACTATCAGCAGGGCTCTTTCTAGCAGAAGCTGTATAATAATAAATAATCTGTGAAATGCTCCCTCAGAACCCCCGGTGTTAAACAAAGACACAAATTGCTCCAATACAGACATAAATGAATGAACCACGATGCACACACAGAAACTTTCCCCGAAGCCTCCAGTTATGTCAGTCAGACTTACAGAAACCACTGCATTCAGACACACACAACGAATGCAGTCCTTTTTCCAGATCTTAAATCAAACATCTCCACACTATATATATAATACTGCATCTCATATTTCTCCATGCATCCAGTACAGCAGCATGCGGGAGTCATTTGAGGCTTTACATTTCATTTATAAATGTCATTTTTATAGTCATTTTTATATTATTTAAAAACTAAAAAACCTGTTTTTGATAGTAAAGTGTGTTTGTGCTATCCTTCTGTACAATAAATTACATTTACAGTGATTGCAATAAAAATATTAAGTCTAAAAGTCTCCAAAAACAAGTCGATAATACTTTAAAATGAGTTCCCAGTGTTTAACATTAGATAATGCATTAACTAAAATGTTAATTGTTAGTTAAAGTTAGCTCAGGACCATTAATTAATATTAATAAATACACCTTTTAATTTTTATTAGTAAATGTTGAAATGAACATTAAGATTAATACATGCATTAGAAGTAGGGCTGGGTATTGACGCAAATTTCATGATTCGATTCAATTTCGATTCACAAGCTTAAATTTGAAACAATTCGAATTGAATTCGACTCATGCTGTATAACTTATGCTGTAAACTAGACAAGAAGTCAGTTAGGCAACATTACTATAATATTGAAGGTTAAAATTGGCTTGAATTAGTGCTGTCAAATCGATTAATCACGATTAATCGTATCTAAGATGAAAGTTTTTTGTTTATATAATATACATGTGTGTATATATTATTATATTAATATATAATACATCTGTACATACAGTGTGTATATATATATATATATATATATATATATACATAGAGAGAGAGAGAGAGTGTGTGTGTGTGTGCATATATATATATATATATATATATATATACATACGTGTATATGTGTGTACACACCCATATATGTATGCATATACAGAATATATTATTATATATGTGTGTGTATATGTATATTTATGCACACACACACACGCGCGCGCGCACACACACACACACTTATACATATAATATATATGTAGGCCTACACACATATTATATAAAGACATTTTTTTATGTTAGATGCGATTAATCGCAATTAATCAATTGGACAGCACTAGTTTGAATTTATCAATCAATAAAATCAACATATTTTTTCCAAAATACATTAAATATTGAAGAACAGTAAAAAATAATAATGAATTTGTAATATGGTGCATATATTTAGCAAAATGCTCCTCTCTAGAGTTAATTTTTCTAGCTGACTAACGAGTTTACAGTCGCTGAATGGCTTTTCTGAGGTAAATGTGACGTCATGTGACATTATTTACAAGCTGTTTTATTAACATCTTTCCACAGTTGATTTGAGCGATTACATGAGACATGATACGGATTTGGGTACTGTATTTTTTAGCATACCTTCTGATGTTCATTCATGTTTATTTCATGCTATAACTAGTAGTAAAGTATATTATATATATTTATGCCAGTATGATATTACACTGTACCCACATTGGACCAGCGGTTTGGAAAACGAATGGATGGATGATTCAGCTGAGGGCACCACTCTCACAGTGCATTATGGATATTCTCTAGTCGTCGAGTGTACATCGGATGTACACTCGTTTTTGCGGTGCATTGTCGGATTAAATGAGTGCACTCGATAACGTCCATGGTTTCGGACACCACTAAAAATGGCTGTCCCCTCAAATAATGCCCAATTTAAGTAGACAGGACAAACCCAGCCTGATCTGCCGGCGATTTGATTTCACCCTGCAGCTCAGGCTGGAAACCTGTACATTTATTTCTCCTGCTTGCTTTCCAAATTTGCGGGAACCAATCACAAACTGGCTTATCCACCTGGCCCTATTGGCGGGATTAACCCAATGATGATCTGATTTACCCGTTTCTCGCACGACCATCAATCCACGATGCATCTCGACGATGCTCAATGGCTTCTTTAGTTTAGCAAACAAATCACTCGAGTGGGTGTAAATACCACTCACTTTCATGTCTTTTCTGCACAACCTGCAAATATCGCTCGATGCCATTCTGCAAACCGCTGATCAATGCTACAAACCAACACGTTTCCTGCCTGGAGTTTTCGCGTCTGATTGGTTGAAGGACTATCTAATTGCGTACAGAGTCATTTGAACTATGCCTGTTGATCAAGCCTCCTGTGATCTCCTGTTGTTGACCGTTTGCAAAGACCCGCCCCCCTTAGTTACTGTCGCTATGTCCGACAAGCTACGCCGCTCTCACGCCACACCATGTTCTAACGCAGTGAAAAATACATCGCGGAGCAGAGAGGACGCTGACAACGCGCCGACAGATAGGACAGACCAGGTTACTTTTCGGTTACTTTTGATATTAAACATATTAAACAGTCTCACCTTTCAAATTTTGTAATTTTTTTAAAGAAATTTAAACAATAAATACCGTTTTGTGTCTCTTTAATGTGTGTGACAGATCACTGTGTCGCCTCAGTTAAAGCTGCTTGTGAACCGATCATCTCTTCCTTCTAGTTCATTTATAGCATCAAATAAACATGAATGAACATCAGAAGGAATGTTGTTTTAACCGCGGAAAGGCGTCAGTACACTCCGTCTTTCAAGATCAAATCCTCCCATGTTAATCTACTAACTCTCCTGACTGCTTTGTCGGACAAAATGGCGGATGGCGAAGTATGATTGGTCAGATCACCTGTCAATCAAGCTCCCTGCGAAGGGTCAATTGTACATGTGCTGTTGTGTGTTTGCTACAGTGTGTTGTTACTGCTAGCTTGCTTGTTGATTGTGTGCAGTGTGAATTTTGGCTTTGAGTTGATAAGTGGCTGTCAATCTCATTTCCTTTTTGTATATTTTGTAAAGTATTGTAAATATTATGTCCACATGTGGGGTGGTGAGTGCCATTTCTTTTGTAAATACAGTTTTCTCCTGTTTTTCATTAGATAGGAAGATAGGGTCATTTATTGTATTTAGTTTATTTTCTGTTAGGAGTTTGTTGTTTTGGCCTTTGCTCACTCCTAAAGTTGTGCTTTCATTTGTGGTTCTGTAAATAAAAGTGTACAAAGGATCTTTGGTTTCCAATGCCAGTTTATGTTGCGGCCTCACCCTAGACGGGGTCGTAACAAGTAGAAATACAGAGCAGACTCCAATGTTCAATCTTAAAAGATTCAGCTTGGTCTGGTGATAGCCAGACTACTATTTAAGGGTATAGCGGGCGATTCCGGACACAGCCTATACGGCATTTCAGAATGCTTGTAAACAACAGGCACCAAGATACTTCCGGGTGGCAGAACGCGAACGGCTTCTACTGACTAACTGAAGAGATCCAGCCGGCTACTGGAACAGTTACATAGTTAAAAACAATGTTGTTGATCAAAGTTGAAACGATGATGAAAACGTGTTGTGTTTAAGGTCGCGCTGCTAGATATACAGCAAAAGGTGTAGGGGTTTTATCGATTTCCTATGGGTGAGGAGGTTATAGCGAGTGGACGTCGTGTCGTCAAAAGTAGTGCTAAAAGTAGGAAATCTTAATGATCCCCTAAATTATATGATTCATCCAACGTTTACCTTTCTGGTGCCAACCCTGCTTGCCCTTCAACTCTGCAGTAAAAGAGGGCTGCCAACTCTCACGCATTGACCGTGATTACACACATCCATTTTCTCACGCAACTTACCGAAATGTATATTCCTCATACATAATATCGACCAATCAGTGTTTTCAACCGCGCAAAGAGGTCAATATAACAGCTGGAGGACAAAGATGTCACATAATGACCTTTTAATGACCATGATATATAGCACGTTATTTTGGCAAGAAAAAAGAGCTATAGGGAGTATTTTGCTAATTATGTGTAGGCCCACTATATTACATACCATATATACCCGAATATAAGATGAGGTTTTTGTCCTAATAATAGGTTGAAAAATGGGGGGTCGTCTTACATTTACATTTACATTTATGCATTTGGCAGACGCTTTTATCCAAAGCGACTTACATTGCATTATCCTATACATTTATACATAGGTATTTGCAATCCCCTGGGATCGAACCCACAACCTTGCTTATATTCGCGATATAGACGTCTTATATTCGCGATATAGACAAAATAGAGAGAGAGAGAGAGAGAGATAGAGAGAGAAAGGTGTGCGCGCGTGCTGGAAGAGAGAGAATAAATTATCAGTGCAATTTTCAAATAAAATTATTTTCTGTTGAAAACCAGATTTTTTCCACAAAAATCTCTTTTTGTCCCAAAAATTAGTCTGGAAATGGGGGGGTCGTCTTATATTCGGGGTCGTCTTATATTCAGGGTTGTCTTATATTCGGGTATATACGGTATTTATTATATTTTTTACTTACATCATTAAATACAGTTGTTATTATGATAAAAAACGCATTTACATTTAATACAATTTTTTTTTTTTATTACATTTTTACTGCCGATGGTGGGTCTCCTTTCCAAGCAATTTACTAGCGTTGCCATAGGAACGCTTCGGCTTTTGCCACCCGGAAGAACGTCTATTACTGTTGTGACGTCATGGTGAATTGTCGTATATGCATTATGAAAAGTGCTGAAATGAAAAGGTGCATCGAATCCGAACCTGTTCTTTGATTTCCTGCAGTTTGTTGCTCTGTTCGCGTATATCGTGCAGCAGCTGCAGAGCTTTATCATCCTCCTGCGACACCTCCATGCGGGCCTGCTCCAAACTGCGCTTCAAACTCTGAAAGGCACACACAAACAGGAATGAATTAGTGCAATTCAGATCACGGCGCATTTCCACATCTGGACAGTATACCCACACTGCACTCTGTGATGTAGGTGGCCAGGTCTTGTTCTAAACTGGTCCTCTGGGTTTCTGAAGCCTTGAGCTCCACGTCTTTCTGCTGCAAAACTGACTCCAGGTCCGACATCTTGCGCTGCACTTTTGAAATCTCCTGTTCCATCTTCCAAAACAACAAGGACAATATGCACACGCCTGAGGGATTGAATTATCCATACAATAATGTAAGACTTCACCGTGTAGTGCTGCAGACGTACCTTTGTCTACGCTTCCTTTAGCAGTCTGAAAGCTTCGGCTCTAAAGGTCTCGTTCTCGGTGAGCTTGTGAGGCTGAAAGACGAGGTCTGAATAAACTTGCCCTTTCTAGAAGAAATAAAAAAGGGAGAAGTTGAGAAAAGCTTCCACAAGAAACCACATTTACACTTTAATTATACCAAAACAAATCGCTGAAACTTCCGCTTGTATAGAAACTAAACGAAAAAACAACAACTGTTGTTATGATTGTTCACAAAGCCAGCGAAACAATTAAATGCTCCGCATCAGCTCTAATTAAGCAAAGAGATATGTAAATTGATTAAACTCTTCGGCGCAAATCTCAGAAGCTTCAACAATACGAGTACAAACAATAAATAATTAAACACTGCAATTATAATATTGCACATGATTTGATTCCAAAAAAAAAAAGATTAATAAAGGCGAATCAGAGGAAGAGAGAAATATGAAGCCAGGACACATTTCATTTCCCTTTATTTTATCATCAAACTAGATTTTTACACAAGCTGCACAATTTGAGGAATCATTAATATGCATTACCGTTTAAAAGTTTGGGGACAGTAAGATTTTTTTATTCAAAAAAAGAAACATCTTTTATTCAACAAGGATGCATTACATTAAAATGCTTCTGAACTTTCTATTCATCAAAGAATCCTGAAAATATGTATCACAGTTTCCACTATTAAGCAGTGCAACTGTTTTCAACATTGATAATAATGAGAAATGTTTCTTGAGCAGCAAATCTGCATATTAGCATGATTCCTGAAGGATCATGTGACACTGAAGACTGGAGTAATGATGCTGAAAATTCAGCTTTGATCACAGGAATACATTACACTTTACTATATATTCACATAGAAAACTGTTCTTTGAAATTGTAATAATATTTCAAAATATTACTGTTTTTACTGTATTTGTGATTTTAAAAAATGCAGCCTTGGTGAGCAGAATATATATATATATATATATATATATATATATATATATATATATATATAGGGCCGTCAAAAGATTAATCGCGATTAATCGCATCCAAAATAAAGGTTTGTGTTTACATAATATATGTGTGTGTGTACTGTGTATAATTATTTATTTATATATATATATATAAAAACACACACAATCATGTATATATTTAAGAAAAATTGGTTATATTTATATATAAAATATTTATATATAATATAAATTATATAAATGTATATACAGTATATAAATGCAAATATTTCTTAAATATATACATGAATGTGTGTGTATTTATACATAATAATTATACACAGTACACACACATATATTATGCAAACACAAACTTTTATTTTGGATGCGATTAATCGCGATTAAACTTTTGACAGCCCTAATATATATATATATTAAATCTTACTGACCCAAAACTTTTAAACTGTATTCTAGTACATGTAGCACAAGCGGCACAGGTAAAAGTTCATGAACAGCATTTCTCTGATATAAAACTAACCCAAAATAATAATAATCATCTTGAACTTTTCAGCATCTTGAACTTTTCATCTAATCAGATGCTCTCTGCTTTCTAGAACGAGAACATATACCGAAATCCTTCCTGCCATTTTGTTTTCCGAATCCCACAAAACTGTAAGTATTGTGCTGTACGTGCATATGAGCTCAGCACAGAGCGTATAGTGCGGTCTATTTTTAACAAGCCCAATCATATTAGATATGCACAGACTGTTTCTAACTGCCACTCTCCACTTGGCATCCTAGGAGATGGAGAGAAAAAAATGAACGACAGAAGAAAAGAGCTCCTAATAAAAGCACAAGCATCTCTACTCCTCCATATCATTCCCTCTCTCTCTCTCTCGCTTTCCTTTCAGTAGCCTGAAGCTTTACAATTCAGCGTTAGGAGGCTTATAGATTACAAAACACACACACACACAAAACCCAAAAGATGCTTATGAAATCGTTTTCCAAACCCAAAGCAGCAGTATGAACTCATGTTCACATTCGCAGAAACGTGCAGCCTGAAGGATCACACACACACACACACTCAACCTGCTGAAAGTCCCGTGACTCGGTTTCAAACGTGCGCTACAGACTCAAACCCGTGACTACAGGTGTTATAAATACACACACTGACTGCACATCCAATGAGTGTATCACATCCTCGCATGTACACAGATGTTATTTATGAGATTAAACTATATGCACCATCAGTTTATACTGAAGTCTGAAGGCCCCAAAAATATCACTGCATTAGAACAAGTGTATCTGTGTGTCTCAAAGGCTTTTCTCTTCACTTTTCTGTGGATCAGCTGGTGTTTTAGTGACTTTTAGTGGATGTCTAGCAGAGGAACCGCATGAGAAGCACATTATTAACTACGAACATGATTCACTAAATTAAACTACATTAAAAAAAGGGCTATGAATATGAATTCTGTCTGATTTTCATTTGAAGTGAACTAATCTGTGATCAAAGATTATCACATATATGGTGAGAGGTGAACATGTACTGCAGTATTTCATGATTTTTTCCCTCAAAATGAACACAATCTGCATCCACCATAAAACATGCTGTAGGTTACATAACCTGCAAATGGTCATGCAAAAATATGATTATACTTCTGAAGCCAGCTGGATGCATAATTTAGTATGTAGAAAATCAACACAGTGTTTCAAGACAAGAGGAGACATGTTTTAATTATTCTGATCTCTCGGCTAATACTGATCTCTGAGGACGGAGAATAAGAGACATTCAGCTGTAAAGAAACCGGAAACTAAACAAGAAACTCTGACTGAAGGGGCTGAAAATCACAACAGTTCTCAAAGCAGAATCTTTTTCAAAGTTCTGACACACTGAAGGCAAGAATGAATATTAAATCACTGATC
>JARPMJ010000713.1:70000-97500 GCA_033366665.1 Phoxinus dragarum
TATGAATTCATTCTCAGCCAAAACTCATTAAAGCTGCAGTTGTCCCAGTCAATTTCACATCTAAGGACCGTCACATTTCTTAATGAAAGACTAGCTTATTTTACACCACTCCGTGACTTATTGACTGAGGAGAGAGAGAGAGAGTTCATTACAGTCTTAACAAGTGCAAATGTCACAACTGTTTGCAGGAACATCAGAACTCTGTTGCATGTCTGCAAAATGTCGTTACTGTACTCACATAAAACATTTAATTCATGCTTCAAAACCTATAGTTAATGTGTCAGTAAATTGGCCAATGCCACCAAAATAAAAAAGTATTTTTGTCATTGTGTGAGCCACACTGGTCAAAATGTTTAGATGCATTTTTTCACAATGAAAATATTTCTTTATTTACAAATGTCATTTTCTGTTTTCTACACTTGTACAAAAATGTCAGTTATGCTTTGATGCACGCTCTAGTGTACAGATTTCAGCAGTAGGTATAAATGTCCAAGGAAAAGTCAATACTGTAGTACACAAAAGGAAAATGGACATTTGGTCACAATATGTTACTGAAAATTCACAGTTGCTTGTTAATTTTTACACACTCTATTATTATTATGTCTTCCCCTAACACCAACACAAGCAACTGTGAATTTTCAGTTTACATGTAATATTTCTACAATAACAAAACTGCTGATCCTATGCAAACTCCATTCAGCAGCATACTGTAACTTTATTGGTTGATTCACTGTAAAAAAAATGTTGGTTTAACTTAAAAAAGCCAACATTTTGAGTTCGTTGTAATTAAAAATTTGAGTTAATACAATGATGAAGAATGGTTTAATAAACAGAAACTCAAAATAGTATTTTATCTTCACACATTAGTTATTGAAGTTGATTTGACAAAAGATAAAAAGTTGTGATAATAAATCATGATTTTTTTTTTTTTACAGTGTTTGTAAGATTGTGATTCCTATTTCACTGCAATGGCAGGCCATTTGCCAATTTGGCAGACATTACATTACAAACAATCAATGGTATAGGTATATATTGAATATACACACATTTCCTACAGATTTTGATAATTGAATGGATCATTTTGCATGTGAACGCTCACACGATGAAAGAATATTTATAAGTTGTGAAGACAATTTCACTGAGAATCTACTCATCAGTTTTGATCAACAAGCCATGAGCATTTAGTCATTGTGCAAATTGTAGACAACTATACTTACTCTTTTGCAGCCCAAAACACATGCAATTTGCTTAAATCAATAAGAAATTTAAATCTGATGTGAACAAGTTTGGAGATTTGAACTTATTGTTCTGAGAATTCAAGAATTGAGCCAAAGCAATTGAGAAAAACTGTGAGGGAAGTGTGATATGCATTTCAAAGTTTTGGCATGTGATGTGATGCTTGCTGTCAGCTTTTGCATTATGATTCATATCAAGCTGCTAAATAATTTCACTGATAACAGATTGCAAAATAATGTCCTTGTTTCATATAAAGGACCATCATCAGTGGGCGTGCTGTTAGAAATTTAGATGGGTGTGTAGTATAAATATTATTGTTCGAAAAATAAAGGAAAGCAGGGACACAGAGACACAAAAGCAGCGTTTCTCTCTCAAACACGAGCATTATTCTACTGATGTTACCAGGCAACAGGCTATTGCTGTTATCTGAGCCAATGGCAGAGGACTATTTATGAGGGAAATGGTGGACTGTGGGAAAAAAGTGTGATTTCTATTCATAATGTAAGAATGGATTGTTTAGGGCAACGATTACGTCATTTCCCATTTACACCATAGCATGTCATCACTGCATGATGCATGCATATGACTGAAAATATCAAAATGTCATATGGATATATTTAATGTAATTGTTTTTTTTTTAAAGATATTACTCACCCAAAATGATGATTGTTTGGCAGTCAGATGATGATATGTTGGGATGATTTGTCAAATACCTTTAAATGAATATATAAAAAATTAATTTACTGTATAACAAATACAATCTACACAAAACTTATTTATACTGTACCATGACTGTCAACTTAAAAAATTTACAAAAAGAAGCATATGTGTCATAAAAGTATCATAAGTGGTACATATGCCTTGTGTGCAATATTGTGTGATAAACAGACTGACGTTTAAATCAGATCACTATTAAAAGTCACTGAGAAAATTATATTAATTAAAAATAGATTATTTTTTTTAAATAGAATATTTATTATATTAAAATAGAGAATTTATTGTATTCAAGTATTCGTTATTCATTGTAACCTGAACAAGTGTAGCAGGATATAAAAACAAATTGGTGGATCCACTGACCAGTGTAAATTGTGCATTGTATTGACAAGTTATTAAAGTGTGCAATGATAGACTCTTGAGGAGAAAGAGAATGATCACCTGCTGATTAATTGCAGCCTGAAGTTGTTTGTACGTGTGGGATGGACGAAGAAGTCTTCAAACATTTCTCACCAGCTCTATAAAACACGACAATATGGCAATGTGTGGTGTTATTTCAGCTGCGTGTTAATTCAACTTAATATTTAATCAATTTTAGGCGAGCAAGAGTGCTGTTGTTAAGTAAATGTCTTTGTTGTTGTTTTATTCTGTCACTGGAAATAGTTCCAAAAAAGCCAAAGGAAGATGCATGGGGAGATACAGGAAGTAGCTATATGGGGAGGCTCGGAAGTAGCGAACACAAACAAGCAGAGCGATAGAGTGAAACGTCAGATGGACTCTTGGCGAATCAAATTAGAGGAGTAAAACGACCTGTTGAATAAATGTTTATTTGATTGACTGGGCGGAGTTCCATGAGCGCGAATATCACAGTTCAACAGCGTTGGGACTATTTCACCGTTTGTATCGCTCCTGTTGTCCACGTTTTGTTAGACATACTATCAAGAAGTTTGCGGATTATCCGGGGATTTCTACCGTGTGTGTGTGTGTGTGTGTGTGTGTGTACAGGTTGGAGTAATGGGCGTGACGAAAATTTGGGGCGTGGACAAAGGTCTTGGTCTTGTTCATTGGTCGTGAAAGCTGTCAGTCAGGTGGTGGGGTAGGGGTAGGGGTAGGATTAGGGGTTAGGGGTAAGGGGTTAGTTTCTGTTGGAGCAATTCACTTTTCTGCACGCCCATTACATCAAATTGCCCATTACTCTACTACACGACTCTATTAGCAGGTTACAATATTACACCAGTAGGTGGCGCCAAGTGACAGTTTTCGAATCATTTACACAATTTAATCAAACGAAACTTCTGCTGAATTCAGAGCTTTACTAGCACACTACTCGTACTATTTTCCCTATATCTTTCTATGGCAAAAATAGTACGATTAGTATTGCTAGTATGTGGTTTCACATTCATGAATTCAGAATTCTTTGAGTAAGTCATTGAATCGTTCATTCAACCGATTGGTTCAAAAACACTGCATTATTTAGTGATATTCTTTATGAGCAAGTGATTACAGAAGTAACTTATTTTATTTAATATAATAACATTTTCACAAAAAATATGTCCTTAATAGTTTATTATATAGTTGTGCTAGAGGCTGCGGTCTTTAGTCAAGTCAACTCACCTTTATTTATATTGCGCTTTTTACAATACAGATTGTTTCAAAGCAGCTTTACAGAGATAACAGGAAAATAATGCAACAAAGTTTGTTTCTAGAAGAACATTTTTGTTGTAAAAAAAGTTATTAATTTAGTTCATTTATATATATTTAGTTATATATATATATATTATATATATTTAGTTATATATACATAGACTCCATATAATGGAGTCAATGCAGGCAGATCAATAATATTGTTGAATATTAAATTAAATTAAATGTCCCCAACTGGATGTGGTCGTGTCTAGGCGCAGGTCCTCCATCTGGTCTGGATACGGCTCGGATCCGGCTGACTACATCATGCGTTGTGGTCGTGTCTAGGCGCAGGTCCTCCATCTGATCTGGATACGGCCCGGATCCGGCTGATTACATCATGCGTTGTGGACGTGTCTAGGCGCAGGTCCTCCATCTGGTCTGGATACGGCCCGGATCCGGCTGATTACGTCATGCGTTGTGGACGTGTCTAGGCGCAGGTCCTCCATCTGGTCTGGATACGGCCCGGATCCGGCTGACTACATCATGCGTTGTGGTCGTGTCTAGGCGCAGGTCCTCCATCTGATCTGGATACGGCCCCGGATCCGGCTGACTACATCATGCGTTGTGGTCGTGTCTAGGCGCAGGTCCTCCATCTAGTCTGGATACGGCCCGGATCCGGCTGACTACATCATGCGTTGTGGTCGTGTCTAGGCGCAGGTCCTCCATCTGATCTGGATACGGCCCGGATCCGGTTGACTACATCATGCGTTGTGGTCGTGTCTAGGCGCAGGTCCTCCATCTGATCTGGATACGGCCCGGATCCGGCTGACTACATCATGCGTTGTGGTCGTGTCTAGGCGCAGGTCCTCCATCTGATCTGGATATGGCCCGGATCCGGCTGACTACATCATGCGTTGTGGTCGTGTCTAGACGCAGGTCCTCCATCTGATCTGGATACGGCCCGGATCCGGCTGACTACATCATGCGTTGTGGACGTGTCTAGGCGCAGGTCCTCCATCTGATCTGGATACGGCCCGGATCCGGCTGACTACATCATGCGTTGTGGTCGTGTCTAGGCGCTGGTCCTCCATCTAGTCTGGATACGGCCCGGATCCGGCTGACTACATCATGCGTTGTGGTCGTGTCTAGGCGCAGGTCCTCCATCTGGTCTGGATACGGCCCGGATCCGGCTGATTACATCATGCGTTGTGGACGTGTCTAGGCGCAGGTCCTCCATCTGATCTGGATACGGCCCGGATCCGGCTGATTACATCATGCGTTGTGGACGTGTCTAGGCGCAGGTCCTCCATCTGATCTGGATTACGGCCCGGATCCGGCTGACTACATCATGCGTTGTGGTCGAGTCTAGGCGCAGGTCCTCCATCTGATCTGGATACGGCCCGGATCCGGCTGACTACATCATGCGTTGTGGACGTGTCTAGGCGCAGGTCCTCCATCTGGTCTGGATACGGCCCGGATCCGGCTGATTACATCATGCGTTGTGGACGTGTCTAGGCGCAGGTCCTCCATCTGATCTGGATACGGCCCGGATCCGGCTGATTACATCATGCGTTGTGGACGTGTCTAGGCGCAGGTCCTCCATCTGATCTGGATACGGCCCGGATCCGGCTGACTACATCATGCGTTGTGGTCGAGTCTAGGCGCAGGTCCTCCATCTGATCTGGATACGGCCCGGATCCGGCTGACTACATCATGCGTTGTGGTCGTGTCTCGGAGCAGGTCCTCCATCTGGTCTGGATACGGCCCGGATCCGGCTGACTACATCATGCGTTGTGGTCGTGTCTCGGAGCAGGTCCTCCATCTGGTCTGGATACGGCCCGGATCCGGCTGACTACATCATGCGTTGTGGTCGTGTCTAGGCGCAGGTCCTCCATCTGATCTGGATACGGCCCGGATCCGGCTGACTACATCATGCGTTGTGGTCGTGTCTAGGCGCAGGTCCTCCATCTGATCTGGATACGGCCCGGATCCGGCTGACTACATCATGCGTTGTGGTCGTGTCTAGGCGCAGATCCTCCATCTGATCTGGATACGGCCCGGATCCGGCTGACTACATCATGCGTTGTGGTCGTGTCTAGGCGCAGGTCCTCCATCTGATCTGGATACGGCCCGGATCCGGTGACTACATCATGTGTTGTGGTCGTGTCTAGGCGCAGGTCCTCCATCTGATCTGGATACGGCCCGGATCCGGCTGACTACATCATGCGTTGTGGTCGTGTCTAGGCGCAGGTCCTCCATCTGATCTGGATACGGCCCGGATCCGGCTGACTACATCATGCGTTGTGGTCGTGTCTAGGCGCAGATCCTCCATCTGATCTGGATACGGCCCGGATCCGGCTGACTACATCATGCGTTGTGGACGTGTCTAGGCGCAGGTCCTCCATCTGATCTGGATACGGCCCGGATCCGGCTGACTACATCATGCGTTGTGGTCGTGTCTAGGTGCAGGTCCTCCATCTGATCTGGATAGGGCCCGGATCCAGCTGACTACATCATGCGTTGTGGTCGTGTCTAGGTGCAGGTCCTCCATCTGATCTGGATACGGCCCGGATCCAGCTGACTACATCATGCGTTGTGGTCGTGTCTCGGAGCAGGTCCACCATCTGATCTGGATACGGCCCGGATCCGGCTGACTACATCATGCGTTGTGGTCGTGTCTCGGAGCAGGTCCTTCATCTGGTCTGGATACGGCCCGGATCCGGCTGACTACTTCATGCGTTGTGGTCGTGTCTAGGTGCAGGTCCACCATCTGATCTGGATACGGCCCGGATCCGGCTGACTACATCATGCGTTGTGGTCGTGTCTCGGAGCAGGTCCACCATCTGATCTGGATACGGCCCGGATCCGGCTGACTACATCATGCGTTGTGGTCGTGTCTCGGAGCAGGTCCTTCATCTGGTCTGGATACAGCCCGGATCCGGCTGACTACTTCATGCGTTGTGGTCGTGTCTAGGTGCAGGTCCACCATCTGATCTGGATACGGCATCTAGCATCCTTGTTAGCATGCCCGCCTCCCCTGTCGGAGACTCCGGTTTGAATCCTTCTCGGAGTGGGTCGAATATAACCTGTTACATTTGTTGCCGTGATCCGGATAGGAGTTTAGCGGGGTGAGTGTAACGGATATAGTAAACCTCACTCCCCTGCCTCTCACGCCGGAGACCCCAGTTTAAATCCCGCTCGGAGCAGATCGATTAGGACGGTTACACCAGCAATTACCTGCTTTTAAAAAAAACATAGCCTAAGTTGGTATGCTGGTCTTAGCCTGGGTCTGAGCTTTCAGCTGGTTTTAAAGGGAGACCAGCTGAAACACCAGCTTGGTCAGGCATGGAGACTGGCTTAAAACTGCTAAGACCAGATTTAATCAGGTAAAACCAGCAGTGAAGCTTGTCATTTAGTATGAATGTGGCAACAGCATTAGGCTGAGCTTTATGAATTCATAAATTATCTTTATTTTGCACTCAGCAGCAGAATGACTATGGGGAAAATGTTCAGATGAGGAAGAGCACAGCTCCCTCCAAAGGGTTAGGAAAGAATTGCACAGTAACATTGGGGTGCTTATATAAGATTGAGAAGATGCTTCTTCAGCAGCACAACATCTGTAAAAGTGTGGATTGTGTAACAGCATTGAGAGTCTTTGTATTTTCTCTTAGGAAGAGAGCCGTGGGATATAGTCTCTAGTTCAGGACTATGACTCAGAGCATTATATAAATGCTAATGTATTCAGCAAAGAGCTTCCACAAATGCATCATAAATCAATCAGACTGGAATAATAATCATCAGAGCTCGCGTCCTCCAGAGCTTTGAAGAGCAACAGAAAACAAGCAAATTAAACTGATGCCACTGAACAGTTGATATGTAAATTGATTCATAGGCCTATTAAAAATGTATTGCCATACAACATAAGAAAAGGATGTAATAAATATTCTAAGTGTAAGAATGTAAGTAGTAACGTACAGATTTAGCATGCATTCAGAGGACGTTGCTTTAGCATGGAACAAATTAAGATGTTGGCTTGTATACCGGCGCAGCTATTTAGGCGCTATATTAATTATTCACATTATCTTCATGAATAAATGTATCACTCTTGCACATTTTAAGGCTGACTCAGAAGAAAGAGTTCAGCATTTTGGAGAATGTATTAAGCGCACTTGTTTTCCAGCAGATGGCAGTATTGCTCTATGTTTCTGTGGTTCAGATTCATGGCTGTTACTGCTTATTGCACACACACAGTATGTACACTGCCTAAAAGTTTAAGTTTAGTTGTATTTTGGATAATGATTCAACCATTTTTTTAAAGTTTCCATTTAAAGTGGAATATTTTTAAATGATATTTCCACATTTCCCCTGTGGTGAAAATCAAGCTTTTAATGTTGTTTAGATGTTTTTGTGGTGTTTTTAATATTCAAGACAAACCATGTGTAAATTCATAAGTCAACACCATTGCTGGGTATTTTCTCTATAGTCTCAAAAACACGGTTTGAAATCGCTGGTGTTTCTGACGTCACAAACTACCTTGTTCAGGTAGGAATCAGATCAACACGTGATCGTCAACCAGTGGATCTCTGAGCTGAGTGAGTGGGTGGAGGCGGGGCTCATTTGCATATTCATAGGATGAGGCAAGGGTGTACATTCAATTTATTTTAAGAATGAAGAAATGTTTTCAAGGAAAAACGTTTAAATGTGTAATTTTGGTGATCAAATATGAGTTTTAAAGGAGAAAATGATTGACTGCAGAGGGACTTTAACATGGTAAGTCAAGTCAATTTGGGAAATATATTTCATCTGGTACTTTATGAGTGCAAACTAATAAAATAACAAATTGAAGCATCTCTCAAAATTTTTTTATTTATTTGTTCGGTCGTTTGTTAAGTTTAACAGCACGTTTTTATTGTAATTTTTATTTTTTATTTTAATTTTTCTCCTACATATTTTTATCTACTTATGGCTAATTTGTTTACTTTGCCTAACAACAAATTTTTTCCTATAGCATTCACTATATTTTTCCTCTTTTAAATGAATAAGTTTCTATTATTTAATATTATTATAAATCATTATTTCTTCTCTCACTTGACCGTTTTCCTGATTAAAAATGAGTATCATAATAAATATATTTACACCCAAATATAATTAGTAATTTCATATGTGATTCTGCAGTGCTTTAAAACACTCTCCATGTCTCCATGAAATCAAAATGGACAATTCTTGTTTTTATGGAACATTGCAGTATTTATTATAGATGATTTATCCATACACATCATTATTTTCTTAAGTATTTAATATTTAAATAAAATAACTTCCCCTCCCACTTGCAGCGCATCTCTTCTCTGATGACGTGTTTACTGGCGCGAGGGCGGGGCAACCTGTCACTCACATGAGATCCACCAATAGCAAACCACAACCATCCAATCAATTCCCCACGAACAAACACAAGCCCCGCCCTATTTTCTTCTTGTTCTAGAAGCCGTTTCTCTCAAATTTACGTGACAATTGTGAAAGAAAAGACGTTTCGTGGCGACTTCTACAAAAGCTCAGCAGATTGACCATCAAGCATGTGTTGAGGAGCGACCGCGTTTTAATCACAAGGATTACAAAAGGCAGCTTCAATCCCCTGAAGCTCCTGTTCCTCCTCCTCCTCCAAACATGTTGTTTCTGCCGTTCATCCTTCAGTAAACGAGCCTACAGTGATTGGATGGCCAGTTCTGGGGTTTGTGCTCTGGAATGACAGTGACCCACTTTCCTTTGTATGTCAATATTATGGTCCACAAGTACAGTCTTTGTTTCTCAATAATCCCTCATTATTTCCTGTGTGTTTCCATCTCTCAGTGAGACACATTTGTCACATGGGGAAGGAGGAGAACTGGAAAACCATTAGAAAACAAGTGCTTTAGCTTGAAGCGCTGAGGCATGTCTCACACTGTCATCATGAGCTCAATATTGTGAGATGAGATTAAATGAGATCAGTAGTCAAGCAGATTGAATCACTGGGAATCATGTTTTCCCAACAGTATACTGGTGTGCTGATGCTGCTGCTGTTGGGGAATGCTTTTATAGTAATCTGAATGTTTGTAATCTGGTATTTGTATGATCTTGCAGAAACCTCACTGTATAATAATGAGGTCAAACCCTTTCAAAACACAATGACGGTCTGTGTGCCGCTGTCATGATAATTACATTCCTGTCATTTAGCACATTTTACTACGGTGGTCAAACAAAGTTTCAAACTATTTGAACTCAACTATAATCCTGCAATAATTAAATATAATTAAATATCTAAATAAACAAATAATAGCCTACACAAATAGAATAACTCAATGTCTTTGGAAATTCATTGCTGGAACATTCATTGATTTTTTTTTTTTCAAGAGACCTAAAATATATTTAGCTTCAAATTTCAGGTATAAATTTTTCTAGCATATTATGATATTCCACCCATAAAAAATAAATAATAATATAAAAAATTTTTTTTTATTTTTGAGCTTGGTTGGTCTCAATTATTTCAATAACAAATCTTTTTAGATTCTCATAATGCAGTCATAAGACTCATCCAGACAACATGTTTTGTAAATAATAAAAATGAAGTATATATTAAAGGCAGTACAAGAAATATTACCTGTTACATTTGTTATTTAAACTATATATTTTTTTATACAATATAATATTTAAATATGTTTTTTAATGTAACATTTTTTTTTTAATTCAGAAAGTGTGATGGGTGTTTAGGGTTAGTGTGTGTGTGTGTGTGTGTGTGTGTGTGTGTGTGTGTGTGTGTGTGTGTGTGTGTGTGTGTGTGTGTGTGTGTGTGTGTGTGTGTGTGTATGTGTGTGATTTATGAAGACACACATTTGTATAATGACATGTGTATTACACTTGTATTACAACCTAAACGTGGTTATGAGGATATTTCATAAGTCCTCGTAATTCAAATAGTTTAAAAATCATAAAAAATGCTTTATTAAAATTTTTTAAATGCAGAATAAAAATGAAGTATATATTAAAGGCAGTACAACAAATATTACCTGTTACATTTGTTATTTAAACTATATAACTTTGTATACAATATAATATTTGAATATATTTTTTAATGTAACGGGTGGGTTTAGGGTTTGTGTGTGTGTGTGTGTGTGTGTGTGTGTGTGTGTGTGTGTGTGTGTGTGTGTGTGTGTGTGTGTGTGTGTGTGTGTGTGTGTGTGCGTGTGTGTGTGTGTGTGTGTGTGTGTGTGTGTGTGTGTGTGTGTGTGTGTGTGTGTGTGTGTGTGTGTGTGCAGCTGATACAACTACAACTACAAGCAGTATTGGGTAAACCAAATAATATACAGTGTATTATGAAAAGGCCACATCAGTCTTGAGCTTATCTAAGAGAGGTCAATAACCATCCAGAACAGACTGTGTTTCCCATCACACCAGCACCAGCAACATTCACATGTCTTTCACCCAGTTCTTCTATAGCATATGGCGTTATCACAATCGACCAATGGGTGACTACGAGGAGCAGGTTGATTAGCTGACGTCACGGACGCAGAGAGCGCGCTCGGGGTTGGGAGGAGGCTCGCGCACGAGAGCAATCCGTGTATTTGTGTGTCTAGGCCAGGGATGTGAGCGAGGGGCGACGATAATGGGGAATAACCGGGACCCCGGTGCTCTGGAGTGGACACAACGACTGGACGGTGATCATAAAGGGGGTTAACGTGAAGGTCAGCCATCTCTAGAGTGTTCTACACAGATTGATGGATTTTATTGGGCTAAATGATAGATTGATTGTCACTGGAGACGTTGAGGCAAGACAGTGATTGGAGCTCATATAACCATACTGGAAACGATTTGCCCATTTCAATGGCGTTATCATCGACCCAGAGCCAAACAGGTCACCCGGACCCAGGACTAACGCGGGTTCACCGGGTCTAAAGCGCTCAATCTGTCGTTTTTCCGGCGATGTCCGCGTCTTGCCTCGACCTGCGCAGCGCGATTTCAGCACCACCGCAGCTGGACAGCGACCGCATGGAACTCGCGCTCGATCCCGGCCGTCAAAGCTCGCCAGACACCGGGGAATATCAGACCCTCACGCAGATACACACCGCGCCCGGGGGGCTCGGCATGGCTTTGGAGGAGGAGCTGGCCATGCTCACCGGGGAACGGGAGGACGATCTGGAGGTATCCGCCTCAGAGACACCTGTGAGCGGACAGGACTCTGATCTACTGTCGCTCTTCCGGCAGAAAGAGAAGGACTTGGTCCTCGCTGCTAAACTGGGAAAAGCTCTACTTGAAAGAAACCAAGACCTCACAAAGCAATATGACAAAATTACCAAGGATTTAAACGACAAACTGGAGGTGAGGAGCTCTAAAACTCCACTTGGGTGTAGCCTATACACTGCCCAACAGTTTGCATTAAAAAAAAAGTAAGAGTCTGGAACTTAATTAGTCAAGTTGACATGCCATAAGTTCTGCCGTCAGATTCCTAAAGTTGTTTAGCTTTCTGCAGAATTTTTATAATTCGGGTTTCAACACACACACACACACACACACACACACACACACACACACACACACACACACACACACACACACACACACACACTTTTCTTTTTCTTTGGAAAAACAAAATCATCCTGACCTCACCCACGAAAAGCCATAGCATAGACTTGACTACAAATGTAAATAAAACTGTAAAATGAAACCATAGTAAGTTTTAATGTCCCAATGCATGCTGGGAAGGGGACTGAATCAACTCAAAATAGAAAATGAAAAATAGCCCCACAAATGTCAATGATCAAGTAAATGTATTGGTAACACTTTATTTTAAAGTGATGTAGATACACATTAGCCTACTACATGCACTTACTATATTAATAAGAGTACATTATTCATAATACAAGTTACTAACCATAAACCAAACCCGAACATTAACTCTAAAGCTGTTTATTAATATTACTCAGTACTTATTTGAGTAACTACACTGTAACTACGTCACATTAAAATAAAGTGTAACCAATTTAAAGAGTGTAATTTAATACTTTGTTTATCAGTAGTGGTATTGATGCTGCATGCATGTGTTGTTTACATGGGTGTGTAGTCAGTCTGCTGCATTCATTATTAATCAGGATGTATCATAATATTAAGAGCATGATGGAGCAAATCATTTAAATGACTTGAACACATTTAGTCTCCTAGTGTGTAACATTATTCCTCATGCTGAACTCCTGAAGAGTTCCCAACTGCACCTGCATCTCAAGACTATTTACAATTGCACAAACATATGCATAAATCCACACATCTTAAATTTGAATGGTTTTTAAGACTCTTTTATACAGTCATAATGTCTATGATAGTGAAAACACTAGAAGCAGAGTTAACAGCATCTATGCATGCTGCTGTTTGTCCAGACTGCATCTGAGAAGCGGTTTACTGTCACTGAATGTAGACTGTGTGAAGACTTTGAGTGAGTTGAAGCTCGTTCGGATCTATATGGGCTTTGATGGTCTATTCAGCGATGCCGCAAGCAAAGCTAATGTGCCTTGGCTCCTCTCAGCCGTCTGAGGGCCATCGACAGGTTCCTGGCAGTTCTCCATGCTGTCTCTCTCCACATCTTTGACTTAAACCCCTCGTCTTAATCTACATCCTACACTAGTTCATATATTTCTTTCTTTACTTATATTTTCTGACAATTGCCCTTCATTTGAGGAATCCAAATCCACTTATTTGTTCATATTAACACCCTCTTACAAAAGCAGCTATGAAATGACTTCTAACGGTTAGTTAGTTTGATAGCCTTCACAGTGGATTTCACGGGCTTTAATCAGCGCCAGATTTCATTTTCTGCAATTACAGCCAGTGCTCTCAGAGGTGCCCGGGACTGACCCGGCCTGACCCTCTCAAATCCACATGTCTAACTAGCATTACAGCTTTTCTGCCCCACTTAGACAGGAAGAGAGCATGTGACCAACATGTAAGACCAATCACATGCTGTTCTATTTAGGGGCGGGGTTATTTAAAATAGTTGATCCCACAATAGCTTAGAACTATAGAGTTAGAACTAATACTGCTATATAATACAGATAAACAGAAGTTCAATTAGGTTTTCTGTCTGTCCAAAAGTACTAAATTCAGATTATTTCACAAATATACAAAAGTTTGGGGTTGGCAAGATATTTTAATGTTTCTTCTGCTCACCAAGGTTGCATTTATTTAATCAAAAATACAGTAAAAACAGTAATATTGTGAAATATTATTACAATTTCAAATAACTGTTTTCTGTGTGAATACATTTTAAAGTGTAATTTATATCCTGTGATCAAAGCTGAATTTTCAGCATCATTACTCCAGTCTTCAGTGTCACATGATCCTTCAGAAATCTGTATAATATGATGATTTGCTGCTCACGAAACATTTCTGATTATTATTTTAGATGTTGAAAACAGTTCGCATGTTCGCATGTTTGTGGAAACCATGGTGTATTTTTATTAGGATTTTTTGATGGACAGCATTTATTTGAATATAATCTTTTTTAACATTATAAATGTCTTTACTGTCGCTTTTGATCAATTTAATGGATCCTCGCAGAATAAAAGTAGTAATTTCTTATTCAACAACAACAAAAAATCATACTGACCCTAAACTTGTGAATGGGAGTGTAATTCATTCAGTTCTCAACTCTCAACTCATTCACTGAACATTCAGTTGTATTGCCTTGCTAGTTTGTTTGCCACTCAGAGTCTTACAGGAAACTATATCTGTGAAAGATTTGATCTCACCTGGCAAACGTTGGCAATAAATGTCAGTGACCCTGTTTGTCTTCCAGCTCCTGGAGCAGGAGAAGCATGAGCTGCGGCGTCGCTTGGAGAGTCGCGAGGGTGAATGGGAAGGCCGGGTGGCTGAGCTGGAGACAGATGTGCAACACCTGCAGGGGGAGCTGGAGAGACACCAGGTGCAGCTGCGGGAGGCCGACCGGGACAAGAGCCGAGCCATCAGCGAGCTGTCAGAACAGAACCACCGCCTGCTGGAGCAGCTCAGCAGGGTGAGTGTGTGTGTGTGTGTGTGTGAGTGAGTGCGTGCGTGCGTGCGTGCGTGCGTGCGTGCGTGCGTGTGTGAAGGACGCTGAAGTCCGCAGCCTTCAGTCGCTAGTGTGTCTCTTGAGGCCAGGGGAGTGAGGTTTACACGCACAGCTCTGACTGGCTGGTCTCTGTTAAGTGCACTCACACAGTTGGAGATGCTGGCTGGAGGAAGTGCTTACAGTTTGCAATGGGTCGGAAGAGGGCAATACACTTTACGATGAAGGAATCAGTATTTTGCTTTATTTCTATGCAGCTTTGACATGTAGAATGCAGCCTGTTCCTGTAGATGCACTCAGAGTATTGATTTAGGTATTTATAAACACACATCTTACACTGTTTCTTTCTTGGTGACACTTTACAATAAGGTTCCAGTTGTTAACATGAGCTAACTGCATTAGTTAATGTGAACTAACAATAAAAAAATATGTTTAAAGTGCCCCTATTGTGCTATGTTAAAGGTTTCTAAATTCTCCTAGAGTCTTAAAGTCTCCTATAATAGGTTTACATGCATCCAAGAAAAGAAAAAAAACTCTGCTCTGATTGGTCAAAAGACCCAGTCTGTTGTGATTGGTCTACTCTGCTCTGATTGGACAGATGGCGTGGTGTGTTCTGATTGGTCTACTCTGCTCTGATTGGTCACATGGCCCAGTCTGTTGTGATTGGTTTACTCTGCTCTGATTGGTCACATGGCCCAGTCTGTTGTGATTAATTTACTCTGCTCTGATTGGTCACATGGCCCAGTCTGTTGTGATTGGTTTACTCTGCTCTGATTGGTCACATGGCCCAGTCTGTTGTGATTGGTTTACTCTGCTCTGATTGGTCAGATGGCTCAGTCTGTTATGATTGGTTTACTCTGCTCTGATTGGTCACATGGCCCAGTCTGTTGTGATTGGTTTACTCTGCTCTGATTGGTCACATGGCCCAGTCTGTTGTGATTGGTTTACTCTGCTCTGATTGGTCAGATGGCTCAGTCTGTTATGATTGGTTTACTCTGCTCTGATTGGTCAGATGACCCAGTCTGTTGTGATTGGTTTACTCTGCTCTGATTGGTCACATGGCCCAGTCTGTTTTGATTGGTCTACTCTGCTCTGATTGGTCAAAATACTTTTTTCTTTTAGGAGACTATAACCTTATTTGTTGTGTACTTTGATCTTTGAAACTGTGCAGACATTTTACGTTCACAAACAGCTATATTACACACTACATGAAAGGTAATTTTCGAAAAAGCATAATAGGGGCACTTCAAAGCATTCATTAATCTTAGTTAATGATCATTTCTACATTTACTAATTTATTATTAAAATCAAAAGTTGTCGTTGTTAATGTAATTTAATGGACCTGAGTTAACATGAACCAGCAATTAACCGTTGTATTTTTACAATCAGCTTTGGATAAAACCATCTACCAAATGTAGATTAGTACCATGAAGTTATTAGAGACAATTTAGAGGTGAAGTATTCGGCTCATGGCTCGTTCCTTACGGAGATCAAACCAGAAAATCATTGCCAAAACACCACACATTGTTCTCATAAAAAGCCATAATTATTATTCTGGTCAGTCTTTTTATTGAAATATTGATTATTGTGGTTGGAAATCCATACGGAGGGAGGTGGAGAAAACATGCACACTATGAATAAATTTCATGGCTCCGGCACACAGGGTGTCCCTCGCCTTCATGAGACACGACCACATGCCAACTCATCAAAATTACACTACACTCATTCTGTTTTCAGAATGATGCAATCTACCGGATTCACAGTCCAGCAGGGCAACCTTGAAGATGCACGGGACATTTCACTGCAGTGTATCTTTACTTGCGGCCAATGAATGAGGCAGATGAGAAAAAAAAACGATGTTTGTGGATGTTTCGTGTTTGACTATCATTTTTTTTGCAAGTTTTGCAGTTTTGCTACTGTTGAACCTGAATGTGTTTTGGCCAGCTGACAAAATCTGTTCTACAATGCATTGTGTGAGAGAACGCAGTGAGTTTTGCATGTGTCATATACTGTATGCCACCTGGTTTCTTGATTGTAATATTTGATGACTTATTTTGTGTAAGCTGCTTTAAAACAATTTGTATGGCGAAAAGCGTTACGCACACACACTGAACATATTGTGTTGTGTTGGACAGATGCTTTCTGTTGCGCGCACACACACACACACACACACACACACACACACACACACACACACAAAAAAACAAAAAAAAACTTTAATTGAATTAAAAATGTATGCTAGTTTAATACAGTAATTCTCAGATGGCGGATTTGGGCAACCCAAAAATATACTACTGATCTTTTCTGTATATATTCTGACAGCAGGAAAAACAACAATGGAACAAACAATGCTAAATTCAAATAATTTATTGTAATAAGCCATATTATCATGCATAGGTAGGACAAACAAATATTAGGGTTAATAAACAATTTAATTATTTTAAAATCGAGTAGAAAATGCTTACTATATCCTTCAATGTTGACATCAAAATTCACTGTATATCTTGATATCACAAAATAGGATTTACATTATCCCATGTGTCTTTTGCATCACACTGGCTGAAGTCACTTCTAAACACGATGGAATTTAAAATGATTGCGTTCTGAGATATTACGTTTAATCGTTGTAAATCAGTGACTGAGGAATGATGGGAAACTGGGGTTGATTGATTTGGCAGGAAACTGAGATTTGCAGGTTAAATGCCACACTGAGTTTAGTTTGTGCTTTAGTAATGGGCTGGGTTGTCTCAAAATATGGACAAACCCAAACGTTGGGTTAAAAATGTAACCCATCGGCTGGGTTTGTCCATATTTGACCCAAAATTGGGTTGAAACAACCCAGCATTTTTTAGAGTGATGCAACTCTTGTTCACAGACGCGTTTGAATTGCCATTGAGTCTCATTGATTTTGCCCCAGGATGGCTGTGGTGTTGTGGCAATGACGCTGCTGAGGTCACACAACAATCTCTTCCTGGATCTAAACACCAGCATCCCCCTGACAGACTGATGTTAATGTTTTTAACGTTCAGATTTACTGCAGCTGTCCCTAACACTCACACTCAGGCCTCATAATGCCTTAATGCTGTCAATCCTAGTCAATTTAATTTACTCCGACACACACACACAATACACACACATCCTATTACCACATGTCGTTCTATTAATGTTCACACATAATGGCAGAAGAATTGATGATAATAACTAATCAAGACTGGCAGCACAAGGTCTTCCAGCTGAGGGCAATAACACCAGTAAAACCAGAACATGTTCTCAGAAAAGAATGAAAAGGTCCATTCACACCAGAACTATAGTGGTTAATTTTTTAGATAGATAAATAAATAAATAAACTATAACTATAACTATATTAGCGTTCACAAGCGGACAATATTGTTCTGTTTATTCTAAGCGCATACTGTCGTCTGCCACTTTAAAGGGTTAGTTAACTCAAAAATTACTCCAAACCCGTAAGGCTTTCATTCATCCTCTAAACACAAATGAAGATTTTTTAAAATTAATTCTGAGAGTTTTCTGTCCCTCCATTGACAGTTACGCAACTACAACTTTGACGCTTCAAAAGTTCATGAAGAGATTGTAAAACTAATCCATAAGCATCGAGCGGTTTAGTCCACATATTCTAAAGAGACTCAATCGCTTTTTATGATGAACAGACTGAATTTGGACTTTTATTCACATACAAACATTGATAAGCGAACATAACTAGAACCTCAACCGAACCTGCTTGATGCTCGAGAATGAACCTCATTGGTTCTTGAGAAGCTCAAACGTGATGCGTAACACGAGAATGAACCTCATTGGTTCTTGAGAAGCTCAAACGTGATGCGTAACATGAGAATGAACCTCATTGGTTCTTGAGAAGCTCAAACGTGATGCGTAAAACGAGAATGAACCTCATTGGTTCTTGCTGAAGCTCAAACGTGATGCGTAACACGAGAATTAACCTCATTGGTTCTTGCAGATTCTCAGACGTGATGCGTAACACGAGAATGAACCTCATTGGTTCTTGAGAAGCTCAAACGTGATGCGTAACACGAGAATGAACCTCATTGGTTCTTGAGAAGCTCAAACGTGATGCGTAACACGAGAATGAACCTCATTGGTTCTTGAGAAGCTCAAACGTGCTGCGTAACACGAGAATGAACCTCATTGGTTCTTGAGAAGCTCAAACGTGCTGCGTAACACGAGAATGAACCTCATTGGTTCTTGAGAAGCTCAAAAGTGCTGCATAACACGAGAATGAACCTCATTGGTTCTTGAGAAGCTCAAACGTGCTGCATAACACGAGAATGAACCTCATTGGTTCTTGAGAAGCTCAAACGTGCTGCATAACACGAGAATGAACCTCATTGGTTCTTGAGAAGCTCAAACGTGATGCGTAACACGAGAATGAACCTCATTGGTTCTTGAGAAGCTCAAACGTGATGCGTAACACGAGAATGAACCTCATTGGTTCTTGAGAAGCTCAAACGTGATGCGTAACACGAGAATGAACCTCATTGGTTCTTGAGAAGCTCAAACGTGATGCGTAACACGAGAATGAACCTCATTGGTTCTTGAGAAGCTCAAACGTGATGCGTAACACGAGAATGAACCTCATTGGTTCTTGAGAAGCTCAAACGTGATGCGTAACACGAGAATGAACCTCATTGGTTCTTGAGAAGCTCAAACGTGATGCGTAACACGAGAATGAACCTCATTGGTTCTTGAGAAGCTCAAACGTGCTGCGTAACACGAGAATGAACCTCATTGGTTCTTGCTGAAGCTCAAACGTGCTGCGTAACACGAGAATTAACCTCATTGGTTCTTGCTGAAGCTCAAACGTGTTGTGTAACACGAGAATGATCCTCATTGGTTCTTGCTGAAGCTCAAACGTGATGCGTAACACGAGAATTAACCTCATTGGTTCTTGCTGAAGCTCAAACGTGATGCGTAACACGAGAATTAACCTCATTGGTTCTTGCTGAAGCTCAAACGTGCTGTGTAACACGAGAATGATCCTCATTGGTTCTTGCAGATTCTCAGACGTGTTGCGTAACACGAGAATGATCCTCATTGGTTCTTGAGAAGCTCAAAAGTGATGCGTAACACGAGAATGAACCTCATTGGTTCTTGAGAAGCTCAAACGTGATGCGTAACACAAGAATGAACCTCATTGGTTCTTGCAGAAGCTCAAACGTGATGCGTAACACGAGAATGAACCTCATTGGTTCTTGAGAAGCTCAAACGTGATGCGTAACACGAGAATGAACCTCATTGGTTCTTGAGAAGCTCAAACGTGATGCGTAACACAAGAATGAACCTCATTGGTTCTTGCAGAAGCTCAAACGTGATGCGTAACACGAGAATGAACCTCATTGGTTCTTGAGAAGCTCAAACGTGATGCGTAACACGAGAATGAACCTCATTGGTTCTTGCAGAAGCTCAAACGTGCTGCGTAACACGAGAATGAACCTCATTGGTTCTTGAGAAGCTCAAACGTGCTGCGTAACACGAGAATTAACCTCATTGGTTCTTGCTGAAGCTCAAACGTGATGCGTAACACGAGAATGAACCTCATTGGTTCGTGAGAAGCTCAAACGTGATGCGTAACACGAGAATGAACCTCATTGGTTCTTGAGAAGCTCAAACGTGATGCGTAACATGAGAATGAACCTCATTGGTTCTTGAGAAGCTCAAACGTGATGCGTAAAACGAGAATGAACCTCATTGGTTCTTGCAGAAGCTCAAACGTGATGCGTAACACGAGAATGAACCTCATTGGTTCTTGCAGAAGCTCAAACGTGCTGCGTAACACGAGAATGAACCTCATTGGTTCTTGCAGAAGCTCAAACGTGATGCGTAAAACGAGAATGAACCTCATTGGTTCTTGCAGAAGCTCAAACGTGATGCGTAACACGAGAATGAACCTCATTGGTTCTTGCAGAAGCTCAAACGTGCTGCGTAACACGAGAATGAACCTCATTGGTTCTTGCAGAAGCTCAAACGTGATGCGTAACACGAGAATGAACCTCATTGGTTCTTGCAGAAGCTCAAACGTGATGCGTAACACGAGAATTATCCTCATTGGTTCTTGCAGAAGCTCAAACGTGCTGCGTAACACGAGAATGAACCTCATTGGTTCTTGCTGAAGCTCAAACGTGATGCGTAACACGAGAATGAACCTCATTGGTTCTTGAGAAGCTCAAACGTGATGCGTAACACGAGAATGAACCTCATTGGTTCTTGCAGAAGCTCAAACGTGATGCGTAACACGAGAATGAACCTCATTGGTTCTTGCAGAAGCTCAAACGTGATGCGTAACACGAGAATGAACCTCATTGGTTCATAGGTTTTTACTACATAGTAATATATTCAAAATATAAACATATTTCTTATAGTTAGGGGTCAAGGTTTGGTTTGACCTGACCATCAGTAGTTCCCCTGGTGTTTTTAATTTGTTTAAGTAATTAAACCCAGAAGCTATTTGGCTGCTGATGGTGATGTTCTCTGAGGCAAGAGGCTCTGGATATGAGATAACTAGATGGCTCTGCTAATGGATCTGTTGCTGCAGAGTTCAGACTCAGATGACCTTCCTTCAGTGGGACAAGCAACAGGAAGTGACATAAGGCAGAGTGACTCATGCATGAACTCAGGTGGGATTAGGGGTTAATCCAGATCCTCTTTCCTTCACCAGCAGCATTAGGTACAGCCGACTGAAGCAGAGCAAGAGAGGACAGCAAGAACCGTATGCTGTTACATATCTGAACAAAATGATCTCATTAATATCTCATAAATATTTATTTAGGAAAACAGTCTCCTGCTTCTTACAGTAGATGTTTCTCCTGAGTTTCCGAAGAGAAAATTTTGCACTCAATACGAATTTTCCGATATAGCTCTATACTTTTATTGTTAGAAACAATTGCATTTTGTATTATTTCTTTCAAGGAACTTTTAGGAGAAACATTGATAACACTTTACAGTAAGGTTTCATTTGTAAACATTAATTACTACATTAGTTAACCCTAAAAACCGTATTGGGGACAAATGTGAACATGAACTAACAATGAAACATACTTCTATAGCATTTATCAATCTTCATGTTTATTTCAGCATTTACTTACATATTTTAAATTCAAAAAGTTATATCTGTTAATATTATGTAATGGACCTGAGCTGACATGAACTAACAATGAACAGTTATGTTTTTAATCACTAACATTAAAGATATATAAATACTGTAACAAATGTATTGCTCATTGTTAGTTAATGCATTAACTTATGTTAACTAATGGACCTTACTGTAAAATGTCAAACATCTGAGACACAGTATAAGAGTATAAGTACATATAAGATATTTTGTTCTGGAGGGACAGTGGCAACTTAACTAGATAATGAAGGAGAGCTTAACAAGCAGGTAAAGCCTAGCAAATACAGACAGCATTAATGTTTAGCTAATGTACTGAACATATTGTGTTGTGTTGGACAGATGCTTTCTGTTGCGTACACACACACACACACACACACACACACACACGTCTGTCTGCCAGTCCTGGAAGCAGGGGGTTGTCAAAAAAGCCAGAACCCCAGCAGCCTAATCTGATCAGTGAGAAGCATTTGACTAATTACATTACAAAGGTTTAGAGAGAGAGAGAGAGAGAGAGATAGAGAGAGAGAGAGAGAGAGAGAGAGAGAGAGAGAGAGAGAGAGAGAGAGAGAGAGAGAGAGAGAGAGAGAGAGAGATCGAACAAAATAATCTCAAGTTTCATTATCAAGATGGAGTGGTTTTATAAATGATCCTATTGATTATATGTTCACTGGTTGGCAAGAAAATCTCTACGGTTAACCCTGCTGGGACGAGTCAAGAACCCATTAAAACTACAGTAAACTTACACCTCATCCACACTACTGCGTTTTAGTTTAGAAACGGAGAAATAAAACGAATACGATCTCCGTCCACACCAGGGTTTTAGCTGCGTAGTAGAATTGATCTCAGTCCACATTAAAACGACTGAAAACGCCGATCACGTGACCATTCACCAACACTGGGCGTGCGCGTGCCGGTGCAAACAGGCGCATGTAGGCAGTGTTAGCGTTCTAAAATATAGAATTTACTTGCACAACAGCTGCTAGCAAAGACATCAACGTCAGTAACGCTTGTAATTCGTTATCCATGTTGCAGTCGCTAACGTTACGTGGTCCAGGCTGTTTTTGTATGTTTTCTTCCCGGGGACGGGTCATGTGATGGGTGGCTGACGAATCAGGGAAGGATACGCCATGACTGATGACATCCAATCATAGAGCCGAGCGTGAGCCTCTGCGTCATCGTTTGTAAAGTCCTCCGTTTTGACCGTCTTCACTAAAACGCCCTCCGGAGATTCAAAACGCAAAACGGGGTCGGCAGCGTTTCTGAACTTCTCCGTTTTAGGTCTTCGTTTTTGCCGTTGTAGTCTGGACGGGAGGTGCAAACGTAGCAAAAGGTCTCAGTTTCTAAACGGAAACGCAGTAGTGTGGATGGGGCCTCACTGCCATGAGGCTGGGGTGTTGCCTGGGTGTTGCCAGGGCGTAGCTAGGTTGTTCTGTGTGGTTGCTAGGTGATTTCTCCCTGTCTAGTTTGAAAAGGATAATGCCGCAGGACGACACACAGGATGATGCTCTAATAGCTCTAATACTAATAGTGTAGAGACTCGATCACATCACTGTCAGCACTAGTTGTAATGCTCACCTTAGACAAAACTAGTCATTTTTTTTCACAGGTACATAAAAGCAATTTGAACTCACCCCCCCCCGCCCCCCCAAAAAAAAACACAAGTTAAATGTGGTAAAATCACTGCGATTCAGTGTGTGAACTGTCCAGCAGTCTGACATATTTAACTTGAGTGTCTCCAGTTTCTATTGCAGAAATGTCACAGGTATCCTCCTCTGACAGTATGACTAAGGCATGTCTCAGCACCTCTATATCACTATTCCCACGAATCGCCATGGCAACCTCAAGTGTCATGTTCAAATCCATGTGTTACCATGGGAACGCGACCACCCCCCCCAACCTCGGATTAAACGAATAAGACACTCTAAATGAGTGTAAAGAGGAGTTTCCTTCAGCAATACTCTTTGTTATGTAAATGAGGCAGAAATGGAAGAATAAGAGCCGGATCCGCAGTCATAAAAGACTCACAGCATGCCATGTGACGCGCACGCGGCTCAATACACACGAGTGAGTGTGTGAGACGCGCGTCTGCCGTGGGTCATGTCGATCTGACAACATCAGACACGATTCACACTGAGATTACACTGCTGAACGGACACACACCAACATGACGAATGGCTCTTTGATCATCACTCGTGAAGGTGATGCAAATGTAATTATCTCAGTTTTAAATGCCGTTATGAATGATGTTAGATCCTGTGTGAAGGAAAAAACCCATCACAATTAATAATCAGCAGAGATGCTAAGTTAAATCTCCTGCTTCTCGGATTTTAGTCCTGGGGAATAGACTTGTCTCAAGTCTACAATCAAAAAGTCGATTTCATACATTTCTCATCAGCTTCTTCAAGACTGAATGATCTGAGCTGCTCCACATTATTTAATGTAATAATTATGTCTCATTTATCTTTTTAAGGGAAAAAATTTATAAAAAATGTGGAACTATACGGTTGGAACTATACGGTTATACGGACCACACGTGTGTCTTTTAGTCCCGTATAGTCCGTATAGTCATCCCTGATTGGTCTTAACCCCAGTGACGGGTAGGTTTAGGGGCGGGGTTAGGGGTAGGCCATCGTATGATTGGTCTTAACCCCAGTGACGGGTAGGTTTAGGGGCGGGGTTAGGGGTAGGGCCATCGTATGATTGGTCTTAACCCCAGTGACGGGTAGGTTTAGGGGCGGGGTTAGGGGTAGGCCATCGTATGATTGGTCTTAACCCCAGTGACGGGTAGGTTTAGGGGCGGGGTTAGGGGTAGGCCATCGTATGATTGGTCTCAACCCCAGTGACGTGTAGGTTTAGGGGCGGGGTTAGGGGTAGGCCATCGTATGATTGGTCTTAACCCCAGTGACGTGTAGGTTTAGGGGCGGGGTTAGGGGTAGGCCATCGTATGATTGGTCTTAACCCCAGTGACGGGTAGGTTTAGGGGCGGGGTTAGGGGTTTATTTTGGTCAAGACTATAAGAAGACTATAATCTCTTCTTCTCAAAAGACGCCAGTCATTTTTGGATCTCGGATTCTTTCTTTCTTTCTTTGTTTATTTATATAGCACTGCTAAAAGTGCTTTACATTAAAATAAAAAAGAATTAAAGATAAAATATAAAAACATACATAGTAACAAATCTCACACCACTGACACCACATTGAGATATAAGCGGTCAATGATGAATTGTGCCTTTCAACCAGGATTATTAACTAAAACTAAAACTATTAAAAGCATTTCTGTTTATTGAAATAAAACTGAAAAAAGAAAAAAAAGAAATCTACACTAAATATAAATTAGAAATGTTGCTTTGGCAACTAACCTAAATAAGTTGAAGCACTAAAATAACTAACTGGAAATAAACTAAAACTGAAATAAAACAAAATTTTAATCCTAAATAATATTATTTAAAAATAATAATAATAATAAAAATGACAAGCATGTTACAAAAATTACTAAAAATTAAACGAAAAATGAAAACTAAAAATATAAAAGTTTAAGCTAATTCAAAATATTAATACATAATACTAAAATAACCTTACCTCAAATTCCCTCCCTGCTTCTCTGTCATTTCATGAATCAGCCGAGCAATAAAATATTCTTGATGACGTTTTTTGGCTTAAACCTTAAACGTTATCAAACTAACGAGAAGTTCAGCAATCTGATATGAGTCAAAGGACTCTACAAGTGAAAACCTGCTTCTTAAAACATTTCTTTATCCGCCTCGAGTCTTTATCTGTGCCAACAGAAAGTTGAGTCCAAGGTCAAGATGGGTGACGTTTTCTGAACACGTTCCTCTTTGTTCTCAAAATCGCTGAGTATTGTTTTAGAAAAACTCTTTTATCTGGAGATTCCTCCTGTCAGAAAAAAAAAAAAAAAAAAACAGTGAATAAATAAAAGTTAAGATTCTACAACATTGACATTTTGTGATGCACACTATCAGAAAAAAAAGTGCAAACATTTTACTTTTAGTGGTACTTGTCACTTGTCCGAATCCTTAAAGGTGCAGTTAGTGATTTCTGAGAGATGCCGTTGAAAGTGTAGTTACAGTTTTTCTCGATTGTTTACACACATTTTCTGAAAGCATGCCTCATATTCTCAGAACTCGACACACAAATCAAAAACACACACACAATGGGCAAAACCCCTCAATTCTCCTGCAAAATGAAACTTTACATTCAAAGCAATGTTATTTCTTCTCAAAATGGTATTTTGTTTTCAAATGACACACACAAACCATCATATGATTAGACATTTATAAGAACCAGGTGATCACTGATGTGCTCAATGTAAAACACTTCTTCTCCATTCATCATAATGACTTTTTTTGTTCAGTTTTACGCTTACTACAGACAGTACACACATAAGTGTGTTGTATATTTGAGAATATTGTTTCTATACTCAGAACACACAAATAAACGGTAAACAAATATATTTTATTTTTCCCACAATGTACACAGTGTACATCCCAACAATGTTGCACATACAGTGGTCAACATACAAAACAACAGAAGAATTTACTGTATACAGTTACAGTAAAATAAAAATTAATAATAAATCCAATGTTGGCATCCATTGCTCCATTGAAGAGCTCCTGTTGCCCTTTTATGCTAAAGCTCTGATTGCTAACTGTAAAACTGTGTGACGGTGTTTGATCATGTGATGAGTCAGTGTGCATATTTGAATGGCAGTGTGTTCCTTGTGAAAACAAGAGAAAAAAACTGCATGAAAATTGTGCCAAATGCAGAGAAATGTGTGTAGTGTTTTGAAAAAAGTGTGTTTTAGACCTACAGTTTGAGTGTAAAGCAGGAATTGTGCTTGTAGTTTAGCAGAATTTGTTCAGAGGGTTGGTGAATGAGTTACATGTTGTGGTCATTGTGTCTCAAGTACCAGTAATTGTGTGTAAACAATTGAGAAAAACTGTAAAGGAACCAACCGTATGTAAGATTGTGGCCAAAACCGGTACTGCAATCACTTTCAAATTACCCCCCTCCCCCCCTGACTCGAGGTTGCCAGATAGACTGCCGGATCCAGCAGGAACGTCGGCTGCTACAAGGAGCTTCCAATGGCAAGACTAGAGCAGAGCTGGCAACCCGGATGCCGAAACACTACTGACTTTGTGATTGGTCGATAGGTGGAGGGTGGCGCTTCAGGCCAAAACACAACATGACAACATCAACATCAGTTGAGGGCTGCAACTTCACTTTTAAATGACAATATCCTGGCCGGACTACTGTTGTCAGTGATATAAGTATTTGAAACGAACATGATTTCTTAATGTCTACTGACATATCAGGGCCATTTTATGATTAATTGAGATACATTTCTTACATACGGTTCCTTTAACATTAGAAGAGCTTTCCAGCGCTGAGAGACAGACTCTATACGTGAGTAACACTGTTGCTGTGTTTCACAGAACCTGTTGTTGTAATGTTATCTCTCTGAACAGGACAGTTGTGTGTGTCTGTTTGTCCAGAGTCTGTTTGTCTTGCTTGTAAATAATCTTGTATTCTGTATGTAAATTTTTTGTCGTTCGTTCATTCGTCATCTTCGCATTATTTTGCTTCGTTTTAGCAATGATAAGGAGACCCACTCTTGTTCATGTGTTTTGAGGGCAGAGCAATGAGTTTATTTGGGTTGATTTCACATATTAACAGTAGCCGCGTTTAAATTGACAATTTC
>JARPMJ010000713.1:102500-228373 GCA_033366665.1 Phoxinus dragarum
TCCGATAGCATTGTACAGGAGAGAGAGCTTTCCAGCGGTGTGTGTGATGACGGTGAGACAGAGATCGCGGATCATGATGATTTATAACGCCATCTTTTGTTGAATTTATGAGAAATCTACAGACGCAAACAGGCAAAGTGTAGTAATATAAAGACCAAAATGTGTATTTTGGACTTTTTTTCACCACAAGTCTGAAAGAAGACGAGTTATTGAAGACAAATGTCCAAAAATCTCAAAATTGACCAGTAAAAAAAACTCAATGTTTTTGCCTGCCGTGTCTCGCCTTAAATGTCTCCAACTAAGCAAGCCAAAAGCCAAGGCAACACAGAGTTGTTCTTTGTAGGACAGGATGTGCTTCATAGAGAAGGCAATCCCAGAATGCATTGCAACAAGCTAGCTCAGTAAAAACATTCATCCAGGTGTGTTTCCCCAAAGCATCATTAGACAACTATAGTCACAAGGGTAACACTTTAGCATAATAGTCCATCATTAATATTAATATGTTACTATGCAGGAAGTAATGCAGGACTAATGAGTAGAACTATATTAAAACTTTAGCTACTACTAATAACTAATATTAAGATTCAGTAAATATTCTTTGTATAGAAGAGTGTTTTATTTGCTAGAGCTCAAGCTCATTAACATATGAGCACCGACATTTACATATCAACACCTATTCATCATTCAGCAACTTGGACCAACCTGATGATCAACAATATAAAGGTTAGCCAGTAATAACAAACATAATTTATGCAGAGATGTCTTATATGTACAGTAGCAAAAACCAGCCTGATTAAGAGTCAGAGAGAGGAACGAAAACGATCATGAAAAACTAAACTAGTCCGGAGCAAGAAACCACCTACTGTCCTTCTCAATGTCCAGGAGAAAAAATGAAATGCAGAAAGAGGGGAGAAAACACTCTTCATACGTACCGGTACATCCACATCTAATGCATGTCTGGTTTTGTATGCATGTGTAAAACCATGTTGTCTCTTCAAATATTTTCAACTATATTTTGATCAGATATGGGTTTAAAACATTGGTATAGGATTTACTTTGAAACAATTTTCACTTAGAAATTGCTAATCAATTTCACAAATAATTACAAAACAAACGACAAGCAAAACATTGAATTAAATGTGAAATTTTAAAGTAAAAAAAAAAGAAAGTGTACAAAAAAATTCACAATACAGATTGAAGTTGGACCCCACTGTATATCAAAGAACCATAATAATAGCTGAGATGAAGTGTGTCTGAAGGTTACGGTGTCAGGGTTTACTCACGCAGGGTAATTAGCCCATGATTAGTAGTCGATAGAGGGATGTGCTGTCCGTCAGACCAGAGCTGATGTACAGGAGTCTCAGTCTCTCTCTCTCTCTCTCTCTCTCTGATCACTACAGAGACATCAAACAGTATAAAGAAGCAGAGATGAATTAGTGAATGAGAACAAGGCCACTATATTAGGTCACCTGTTCAACTGCTCGTTAACACAAATATCTAATCAGCCAATCGCATGGCAGCAACTCAATGTAGATGTAGACATGATCAAGACGATCTGCTGAAGTTCAGTCTGAGCATCAGGTATTTAAGTGACTTTGAACTTGTTGTGGTTGTTGGAGTCAGACGGGATGGTCTGAGTTTTCAGAAACTGCTGATCTACTGGGATTTTCTGCGTCATTTCTGCGGGAGAAAATGCCTTGATGATGCCAGAGGTTAGAGGAGAAGGACCAGACTGATTCAGCTGATAGAAAGACAACAGTAACTCAGATAAACACTCGATACAACCAAGGTCTGCAGAAGAGCATCTCTGAACACACAGCACACCAAACCTGGAAGCAGAAGAGCATCTCTGAACACACAACACACCAAACCTGGAAGCAAAGAGCTTCTCTGAACACACAACACACCAAACCTGGAAGCAAAAGAGCTTCTCTGAACACACAACACACCAAACCTGGAAGCAAAAGAGCTTCTCTGAACACACAACACACCAAACCTTGAAGCAAAAGAGCTTCTCTGAACACACAACACACCAACCTGGAAGCAAAAGAGCTTCTCTGAACACACAACACACCAAACCTGGAAGCAAAAGAGCTTCTCTGAACACACAACACACCAAACCTTGAAGCAAAAGAGCTTCTCTGAACACACAACACACCAAACCTGGAAGCAAAAGAGCTTCTCTGAACACACAACACCCAAACCTGGAAGCAGAAGAGCATCTCTGAACACACAACACACCAAACCATGAGGCAGAAGAGCATCTCTGAACACACAACACACCAAACCTTGAAGCAGAAGAGCATCTCTGAACACACAACACACCAAACCTGGAAGCAGAAGAGCATCTCTGAACACACAACACACCCAAACCTTGAAGCAGAAGAGCATCTCTGAACACACAACACACCAAACCTGGAAGCAGAAGAGCATCTCTGAACACACAACACACCAAACCTAGAAGCAGAAAAGCTTCTCTAAACACAACACACCAAACCTGGAAGCAGGAGAGCTTCTCTGAACACACAACACACCAAACCTGGGAAGCAGGAGAGCTTCTCTGAACACACAACACACCAAACCTGGAAGCAGAAGAGCTTCTCTGAACACACAACACACCAAACCTGGAAGCAGGAGAGCTTCTCTGAACACAACCACACCAAACCTGGAAGCAGGAGAGCTTCTCAGACACACAACACACCAAACCTGGAAGCAGAAGAGCATCTCTGAACACTCAACACACCAAACCTGGAAGCAGAAGAGCTTCTCTGAACACACAACACACCAAACCTTGAAGCAGAAGAGCATCTCTGAACACACAACACACCAAACCTTGAAGCAGAAGAGCTTCTCTGAACACACAACACACCAAACCTTGAAGCAGAAGTGCTTCTCTGAACACACAACACACCAAACCTGGAAGCAGAAGAGCATCTCTGAACACACAACACACCAAACCTGGAAGCAGAAGAGCATCTCTGAACACACAACACACCAAACCTGGAAGCAGAAGAGCATCTCTGAACACACAACACACCAAACCTGGAAGCAGAAGAGCATCTCTGAACACACAACACACCAAACCTGGAAGCAGAAGAGCATCTCTGAACACACAACACACCAAACCTTGAAGCAGAAGAGCTTCTCTGAACACACAACACACCAAACCTGGAAGCAGGAGAGCTTCTCTGAACACACAACACACCAAACCTGGAAGCAGAAGAGCATCTCTGAACACACAACACACCAAACCTGGAAGCAGAAGAGCTTCTCTGAACACACAACACACCAAACCTGGAAGCAGAAGAGCATCTCTGAACACACAACACACCAAACCTGGAAGCAGGAGAGCTTCTCTGAACACACAACACACCAAACCTTGAAGCAGAAGAGCTTCTCTGAACACACAACACACCAAACCTGGAAGCAGAAGAGCATCTCTGAACACACAACACACCAAACCTGGAAGCAGGAGAGCTTCTCTGAACACACAACACACCAAACCTGGAAGCAGGAGAGCATCTCTGAACACACAACACACCAAACCTGGAGCAGGAGAGCTTCTCTGAACACACAACACACCAAACCTTGAAGCAGAAGAGCATCTCTGAACACACAACACACCAAACCTGGAGCAGAAGAGCTTCTCTGAACACACAACACACCAAACCTTGAAGCAGAAGTGCTTCTCTGAACACACAACACACCAAACCTGGAAGCAGAAGAGCATCTCTGAACACACAACACACCAAACCTGGAAGCAGAAGAGCATCTCTGAACACACAACACACCAAACCTGGAAGCAGAAGAGCATCTCTGAACACACAACACACCAAACCTGGAAGCAGAAGAGCATCTCTGAACACACAACACACCAAACCTGGAAGCAGAAGAGCATCTCTGAACACACAACACACCAAACCTTGAAGCAGAAGAGCTTCTCTGAACACACAACACACCAAACCTGGAAGCAGGAGAGCTTCTCTGAACACACAACACACCAAACCTGGAAGCAGAAGAGCATCTCTGAACACACAACACACCAAACCTGGAAGCAGAAGAGCTTCTCTGAACACACAACACACCAAACCTGGAAGCAGAAGAGCATCTCTGAACACACAACACACCAAACCTGGAAGCAGGAGAGCTTCTCTGAACACACAACACACCAAACCTGGAAGCAGAAGAGCATCTCTGAACACACAACACCCAAACCTGGAAGCAGGAGAGCTTCTCTGAACACACAACACACCAAACCTGGAGCAGGAGAGCATCTCTGAACACACAACACACCAAACCTGGAAGCAGGAGAGCTTCTCTGAACACACAACACACCAAACCTTGAAGCAGAAGAGCATCTCTGAACACACAACACACCAAACCTGGAAGCAGGAGAGCTTCTCTGAACACACAACACACCAAACCTGGAAGCAGGAGAGCTTCTCTGAACACACAACACACCAAACCTGGAAGCAGAAGAGCATCTCTGAACACACAACACACCAAACCTGGAAGCAGGAGAGCTTCTCTGAACACACAACACACCAAACCTGGAAGCAGGAGAGCTTCTCTGAACACACAACACACCAAACCTGGAAGCAGAAGAGCATCTCTGAACACACAACACACCAAACCTGGAAGCAGGAGAGCATCTCTGAACACACAACACACCAAACCTGGAAGCAGAAGAGCTTCTCTGAACACACAACACACCAAACCTTAAAGCAAAAGAGCGTCTCTAAACACACAACACACCAAACCTGGAAGCAGAAGAGCATCTATGAACACACAACACACCAAACCTGGAAGCAGAAGAGCATCTATGAACACACAACACACCAAACCTGGAAGCAGAAGAGCATCTCTGAACACACAACACACCAAACCTGGAAGCAGAAGAGCTTCTCTGAACTCACAACACACCAAACCTGGAAGCAGAAGAGCATCTCTGAACACACAACACACCAAACCTGGAAGCAGAGGAGCATCTCTGAACACAACACACCAAACCTTGAAGCAGAAGAGCTTCTCTGAACACACAACACACCAAACCTGGAAGCAGAAGAGAATCTCTGAACACACAACACACCAAACCTTGAAGCAGAAGAGCTTCTCTGAACACACAACACACCAAACCTGGAAGCAGAAGAGAATCTCTGAACACACAACACACCAAACCTGGAAGCAGAAGAGCTTCTCTGAACTCACAACACACCAAACCTTGAAGCAGAAGAGCTTCTCTGAACACACAACACACCAAACGTGGAAGCAGAAGAGCTTCTCTGAACACACAACACACCAAACCTTGAAGCAGAAGAGCATCTCTGAACACACAACACACCAAACCTTGAAGCAGAAGAGCTTCTCTGAACACACAACACACCAAACCTTGAAGCAGAAGAGCATCTCTGAACACACAACACACCAAACCTTGAAGCAGAAGAGCATCTCTGAACACACAACACACCAAACCTTGAAGCAGAAGAGCTTCTCTGAACACACAACACACCAAACCTTGAAGCAGAAGAGCATCTCTGAACACACAACACACCAAACCTGGAAGCAGAAGAGCTTCTCTGAACACACAACACACCAAACCTTGAAGCAGAAGAGCTTCTCTGAACACACAACACACCAAACCTTGAAGCAGAAGAGCATCTCTGAACACACAACACACCAAACCTTGAAGCAGAAGAGCATCTCTGAACACACAACACACCAAACCTGGAAGCAGAAGAGCATCTCTGAACACACAACACACCAAACCTGGAAGCAGAAGAGCATCTCTGAACACACAACACACCAAACCTGGAAGCAGAAGAGCATCTCTGAACACACAACACACCAAACCTTGAAGCAGAAGAGCTTCTCTGAACACACAACACACCAAACCTTGAAGCAGAAGAGCATCTCTGAACACACAACACACCAAACCTTGAAGCAGAAGAGCATCTCTGAACACACAACACACCAAACCTGGAAGCAGGAGAGCTTCTCTGAACACACAACACACCAAACCTTGAAGCAGAAGAGCTTCTCTGAACACACAACACACCAAACCTTGAAGCAGAAGAGCTTCTCTGAAGACACAACACACCAAACCTGGAAGCAGAAGAGAATCTCTGAACACACAACACACCAAACCTGGAAGCAGAAGAGCTTCTCTGAACACAACACACCAAACCCGGAAGCAGAAGAGAATCTCTGAACACACAACACACCAAACCTTGAAGCAGAAGAGCTTCTCTGAACACAACACACCAAACCCGGAAGCAGAAGAGAATCTCTGAACACACAACACACCAAACCTGGAAGCAGAAGAGCATCTCTGAAGACACAACACACCAAACCTGGAAGCAGAAGAGCTTCTCTGAACACACAACACACCAAACCTTGAAGCAGAAGAGCATCTCTGAACACACAACACACCAAACCTGGAAGCAGAAGAGCATCTCTGAAGACACCAAACCTGGAAGCAGAAGAGCTTCTCTGAACACACAACACACCAATCCTGGAAGCAGAAGAGCTTCTCTGAACACACAACACACCAAACCTTGAAGCAGAAGAGCATCTCTGAACACACAACACACCAAACCTGGAAGCAGAAGAGCTTCTCTGAACACACAACACACCAAACCTGGAAGCAGAAGAGCATCTCTGAACACACAACACACCAAACCTTGAAGCAGAAGAGCATCTCTGAACACACAACACACCAAACCTTGAAGCAGAAGAGCTTCTCTGAACACACACACAATCCTGGAAGCAGAAGAGCATCTCTGAACACACAACACACCAAACCTTGAAGCAGAAGAGCATCTCTGAACACACAACACACCAAACCTGGAAGCAGAAGAGCATCTCTGAACACACAACACACCAAACCTTGAAGCAGAAGAGCATCTCTGAACACACAACACACCAAACCTGGAAGCAGAAGAGCATCTCTGAACACATAACACACCAAACCTGGAAGCAAGAGCTCCAGCAGCAGAAGAAACACACCGGTGACAACGAATTCAATTCACACGAAACTGAGAGACTCACTGAAACTGGACAATAGAAGATTGGGAAAAAAATGTTTGCCTGGTCTGATGAGTCTGGATTTCTGCTGCAACATTTAGATGGATGGGTCAGAATTTGGTGTAAACAACATGAAAGCATGGATCATCCTGTCCGTTCACTACTAAAGACTCTTTAGTAGCAATTCTCCCATGTGAAGTGTGTGTACTCGAGCGCCGGGGAAAACTTCTGTTCTATTTTAAGAGCAAATGCTGCAATGTCTGGGTGTTCCCGAAAATGCCGCCAGTGCCAGACAGTGAGAAACGGGCGTCTGTTCCAATCCATGACGCTTCTGGGCCGACCAGGACATAAATACACCAGTGTCGCCGTCTAGTTCGGCTGATTTCAAGTTAAAGTTTGAAGATGAGCAGAAGTATGCATGAAATGTCCAGGTGTGGCGTACGGATAATCCCACAGTGCTGCTGCTGAACTAGGTTAGCAGATCTAGGTCATAACATGAGGGAGAGACACCAGACCTTCTGCTCATGATCGTTTCATGCGCTGCACACACACACATCAGGACTCTTTTTTGAGGTACTTTTCTAGGGACCTACCTTGTCTAGGTCACATTTCCCCATAATACAAACAAACAAGACATTATATGTAGCCGTAAATTAAACCTATTTTAGGACCAGTCAGATTAAGTCTGTAGCATCGTGACATTATTTTCAAGACAATTAAACACATTCTCCTCTTTAAATTCTCATTACAATGCAGCTCTCAGTTCTCAATGATGATTCACATCAGGGTTATTATTGTTGGCTGAAACTATTTAATAATTTCTGTTCATTGAAATAAAGCTGAAATAAAATAAAATATAAATATTAGTTGAAAAAAATATATATATATATTGCTTGGCAAAAAACAGATACGTTTAAATTGAAGGACTAAATGATTTTAGTGGAAATACATTCAAACGAAAATTAACTAAAACTAAAATATAAAAATTAAATGTATATAGCAATACTAAATAATAACAATAAAATGACAAAAGCTAATTCAGAATATTAATACAATTATAATCAAACTAAAATAAAAACTAAAATACTGATTCCTAATTATGTAATGCTTAAAAATGCTTTTTTTACTTAGTATTTTTCTCTTGTTTCCAGTCCAAATATCTAAATATTATTAAATAAAGATGCATTTACTAGACAAGTAAAATGACAAGATATTATGTCTTGTCTTATGAAAGAATTAAGAGGTTTTTTTTGCCTAAAACAAACTTTTTTTCTTACCCCATTGGCAGATATTTTGCTTGATTTAAGCAGAACTCACTTCATTTAGATTTTTTTTTTTTCATTTAGAGACAATATCTTATTATTTTACTTGTCTAGTAATTGCATCTTGATTTAAGTATTTTTAGATATTTTGACTGGAGAAAGACAAAAATACTAATAAGAAAAGCATGATACTAATAATTTCAATTTCAATTAATGAATGTGTTACTTGTTGTGCGAATTGTGTGAAAATTGTTTCTGCACCAGTGTAGGAGAAACCAGTGAGACGATAATGATACTAGAAACACAACTTCTGAGCAACAGCATTTTCACGGGTCTGTTTCGAACAGAAATATTCCCGTTATCAAGCGCACATTCCTGACTGTGGAGGTGTTCGTGACTCCCTACCGATGAAGCCTGGCAACACAGCATTCCTACAACACTAATCCACTAAACCAGCTTTTCTTGAAAACCTAATCAAGACTGTTAGATTGTGACCTTCACTCTTTAAGACAAGCATTATGTTGAAAGTTTGCAGATGTTTTGGTCAGAATAGCTCAGAATGATGATTGTTTCCCGCTCTCGTTGGGCAGATACAGATGTTGTCGGAGCGTAAGCAGGAACTGGAGCGACGTGTGACCGCCATGCTGGAGGAGAACGAGCAGATGCAGAGCACGGTGGACGAGCTGAGAGAGCGGACGCTGGTGCTGGAGAAACAGTGTCACGAGAAGGACTCACAGGTGAGCGGCTGTTACGCGCAGAACAGACATATTATTCATCAGCGGTTTGCACTAAACAACACGAGTATATGCAAAACTGTATATGATTGGACTGGCACACTAATAAGCATACATGACATAAATCCCATAGATTAAAAAAAAATTCAAACATGAAAAGAATAGGGGTAATATATATATATATACATATATATAAAAAATTATATATATTTTTTAATATTTTGAAATATACTTACAGGTATCTTATATTTTTGTATCAATCTGTCAATCTAAATATGTTTATATTGTCGGGAAAAGTGTGTGTGTGTGTGTGTGTGTGTGTGTGTGTGTATATATATATATATATATACACACACACACAAATTTCCCGACAATATAAACATATTTAGATATATGTTTATATATATATATTATACAGAGTTTTATATATATATATATATATATATATATATATACATATATAACTGGATTTATAAACAATATTTAGAAATGTATTTTTTGGTACATTTTGGAATATATTTTGATATTTGAAGGTTTAAGTTAAATTTATATTAAATATATTTCATGAAACCACACTGTTTACAACACATATTTGGAATTGAATATGCTTAGAATTTCTGGCCATAAAAAAGTGAAAAGATTTCAGTGTGTCTTATTTAATTATTAATAATAATTCAATGATGCAAAAATTCTTAATGGTCCTAAAATAGCCTTTATTTTTCTTGCAGCAAAATATAATCTTTTATTTTTCTCTTTAAATGGTACAGTTAATTTGGACTGGCCCAGTACATCTCGACAGGTTTTGTCCACGCAACATGATAGTAAGATGAGCAGTTTATTCTGATTGATCTGCACCTGACCTGAAATCTGAATGAAAGGAAATCAGTGAAAACTCAGCAGACAAAAGCTGCGGATAACTGAGATATGAAGCAGGAGAACAAAGAAAGAAAATAGTCTCTCGTTCCCTTTAATTCAGAGCTATTATAGATTTAGTAGTTCCTTGTTTTGCATGTGTTTGATAGTTTGAGTCACTACAGCTCTTACACTCTCAGAAAAAAAGGTACAAAAGCTGTAACTGGGGTGGGTACCCTTTCAAAAGGTACATATTTGTACCTAAAGAGTGCACATTAGTACCATAAAGGTACATATTGGTACCAAAAGTGTACATATTAGTCAGAGCCGTCGCATAGACTGTGCGAACTGTGCAACCGCACAGGGCCTCGCGCCACTAGGGGGCCTCGCAATCCTGCTGTTTTTATTTTTTTATTTTTTTTATCATGTCACATAAAATAAAAAGTCCAACAAATTAAGCGGGTTTTTCATTGTCGCTATGTAGGCTACGTAATGCGTCCTCACTGAAGACAGGAGAGCGGAAAAAGCTATAGCGAGGGAAAGGAAAGCCAACATGTCAGCTGCAAGAGAACGCGACCGATTTCGGAAGCACGAATCAAGTTCTGAGAAAAGGAAATGTCAATCTTCATCTTTATAACAGAAGATAATATACAATACAACAATTTTCAAGATACAGTAAATCTTCAAATGTGTAACGGATTGTCACCTTAAAAACTGTCTTTTGTGGTGGAACAAATGCTATATAAATATGTAGTTAGCATCTTAATTTAATCTTTGTTTTATTATTTTATTCGTTCATTAACTAATTGTTAACTCAACTAATTTGACGTAAAGATTTAGATCTTTGGATAGCCTACTAGAATTACTAATTAAATAAATGCCAACTAAATGCATTGATTAGAATTGCTATAGACTAAATATTTTTCTAGTCGACTAGTAGTCATTCATTTAAGCAATTAGTCGACTAATCTCACGTTTATATTAATTTCATCTTAAATAGCTACTGGGTGCATGGAGGAATATTGCCCATTCCGCGCTCAAGCGCATGCAGAAATCTTGCCGCAAAGCACCGGCCAAAGCAGGCTAATATGTCTGAAAAAATAACGAGGCATTTTTATTGTTTATTAATAAAAAATATATATTTCTAAATCAGTGTCGGCTGCAAACATATCTAGGCTATATACATCTCCGCTGCAAAGTGGATGCGTCTTTAGAGAGAAATGCACCTTTCATAGGATAGGCTACAGCCTAATCAGCCGGTATTTGCTTTTGATTCTTTTTTTTTTTCGTTTAAAAGTGGACATTTCGAGATTTATAGAGAATTTATATATCATGTTGTTGAGGCTACACTGTATTTCAGATCATTTTTGAGACGCGCTCCAGTTCACGCCACGGAGATAATTATAGCGCGCCCTGTTTGTTTTATTTTATTTTACAAAAGCACAACGTTTTCTTGTTATTGTGAGTTTGCGACTGATGCATTATTCTTTTCTGTATGACCAGAAAAGATTGAGTATTTAAAGTTTATTCCACTGGTGATAGGAAAATGAAAGTGTTCGCGCCGACGCCTGTCATGCAGTGCGCGCTCTACACAAACACTTGGATTTGCACCTATAATAGCGAACATATTTCTAGGTTAAAGTTAGAGCGAGGCGAGCTGCCATGCCAGACGGATAAATCCTTTTCATGTTTAACAAATCAAATCATGCATTTTCTACCTACCGCGAGTTAGCGCTGTTTCAGTTTGAAAAAGGTATAACGAGCTTAACGAGAGAGCGGTCCCACTGAGGGGGATGCAGAGATTTCGCTGCGTCTTTATATTAACATATTAACTATTGCGGCGCCTCGACTATGTGCATGATTATGCTGTATAATTCTACTTGATAAAAACGTATTGCAGCGAGATTATTCGTGCAATAGAACTAGAACAGCTACGAGTGACTGTTATTCATGCGCAATTGAGCATCCACATCAAAGAGCAGGGCCTCGCATTTCAAGTTCGCACAGGGTCTCGCACCCCATCTGCGACGGCACTGATATTAGTACCTAAATGGCACATCTTATAACCTTTGAAAGGCTACCATCCCAGTGACAGCTTTTGTACCTTTTTGATCTGAGAGTGAACAGTCCGTTTTAGATTTACTGAACGCGATGTGTTTAAAAAGTCATTAATCGCTTCAATAAAAAGATTTACCTCTAAATAAATGAATACTGCTTTTTAAAAATAGGCTTAAAGTAATGTTTAATGACATGAGACTCCAGTCATATCATTGGTCAAAAATAGAGCATGACATTGAGAGATGAGTCACTACTTTAAAAACACTGATTTATTTCTATTATCAGACACTTCCGGTTGTGGAATGAATGATTCATAGGTGACAAATACGAGTATTTACATAATGACAGATTTAGAGTTACCTCAACTAAACACCCCTCGGCCTCCAGCCTGTTTTTAGCACCCGGCCTCAGATGTGTGTGTGTGTGTGTGTGTGTGTGTTGGTACAGCTGCGGCAGAGCCAGCTGGAGCTGCAGGAGGTGCGCGTGTCCCACAGGAATCTGAGCGCTCGTGTGGAGGAGCTGACGGAGGATCACAGTCTCCAGGGCTTCAGTCCAAACCCACACAGTCTTCTCTGTGAGATCGAGCAGAGCATGGAGCAGGAGGAGCTGGAGCAGGAGAGAGAGCAGGTACACACACACTCCTCTGGACATGACGACACACATACAGCGGCCAGACACGCTTTGCTTTTAGTGGCTGTAGTGGCTGTCACTCAGTCATTAGAGATTGTAATCTGATTGGCTTGCTGCTTCGCAATATTTTGGGTACTTCTACAAAACAAGTGCCATAATTGTTGCCCCCACCCATGTATATCCATAAAAAAATGGGCCAAGCAAAAAAAAATAAGAAAAAGTTAAATATTTCGCTTTTAAATGTCAAGTCATTTTCATTTATATAGCGCTTTTAACAATGTATATTGTTTCAAAGCGGCTTTACAGTGATAAACGTATAATTTAAGGTAACAGAGATTGTTTTGTCTTTATAGCGGTTCTTGAATAAAGATATTTTCCAGCTAAAGTTAGTTTTGATTGATTCACTTCCGTCACAACGATCATTAGTTATTAAATTAGAGACCGCTAAGACGACACTGTTCTCTCTACACAGACTTTAAACACAAACCTGTGAGAAAACCTGGTTTTCCCTTAAACTAAAAAACTCTGATATTGCACACTTAAGGGTTGTTACAGTAATACACCTGCCGTATTATTATTACAATGGCACATGAAACATTAAATACAACTTGTCAGTCAAAAAAAAGTACCGCACAAAATAATTCACTTCATAATTCAAAAACAGCTTTCCGGCTTTAACTCCACAACAGCATGACGTAAAGAAGAAATGTTTTCGCGGGTCTGGTAGGCATTGCCTGTTGTACGTGCTGACGAAATTTGACGTACATGACGTGAGTGGTTTTCAAGGAAATCTCAATGTTTCATCCGTCCCGCGTTTCAATCGTCCCGGCTCTCCCCTAGTCTATAGCGAATATACATTTTTCTAGATATGCTCAGCTCTTAAACATTTCACACACTAAAATTGCTTTTTGCATGAACACATTTCTATAAAATGATCTGTAAAAAGTGCTCTTTCCATCCCTGTAGCTCCGGCTGCAGCTGTGGGAGGCTTACTGTCAGGTGCGGTCCATCTGCTCACAGCTGAGAGGAAGTGACATCACAGACTCCGCCTTATCCACAGACTCCTCCATGGACGAGTCTTCGGAGACGCTGTCAGCAAAAGACGTCCCCGTGGGGAGTTTGCCCGCTAATCTTCTGGAGCTGCGCAGACTCACACAAAACCTGCTGGACGGCAATGAATCTACGGTAACAATCGTCACATCCAAATCTGAACGTTTTATGCAGTCAAATTCACATTCTTCAACATGTGTTGCATGTGTTTAGGGCTCACGGCGCAGTGATGAGGAGGTTCTAGAAGAGCAGGTTCGTAAATTGAGCGAGGAGCTGCGGGAACTCAGAGAACTTTTTGAACACGAGCAGGAAAAAACACACAACAGCCAGGAGGAGGCGCTACAGCTCCATAATCAGGTACACACACACGCACACACACACACACTTACGCTGTTAGACATACACTCTCTAAGCACTTCCCCTCGGAGGAATCCCCGCTGCCATTTTGAATTGTGTTCAACTTCGTCAAGTAAACGAGGGAAGTTTATTTGGACAGACCCTCGCCCCAGCCCCTCGACTTTGACCAACTTCAAGCAGATCCATAGACCACAATGCAACACGATTGTGATGTCACAACAGCAGTGCTCACACTTAATTTACCCACAAGTGATCAAGGGCTTTATATTTACACCCCTTGCAAGGGTTCTGACAGTCGTGGTATTTCACTACGAAATACTATATTGTCTAAATTAAATATATATTAAATTAATATATTTAAAGAAGTTATTCAGTCAAAGGCATATTTTCTTTTCTTTTTTTGTTTGTTTCTTTAATTAGTGACAAGACAGCAGCATGTACAGTATATTAAGCTACTGTCACTTTTAAGACCAAATGCACGGATCTGACACACATCAGATATTCTCCAAACTGTTTACGTTCCCTCTGGTGCTCTTCGGCCATTTTTGACCGAAAAATATAACTTTTTTTCTTCTTCATCGGAATGGTACTAAACTTGGTAAACGTTTTGGCACTTGCTGTGTGAACACACAAACAAAAATGATGGACATGATTCGAAATGGTCCTTAAAAAAATAGTCACACTTGTGCTTTTCGCCGTCAAAAATTACCGCATAGGAAATGAATGGGAGACGAATTTCACCTAGTGAAAACTTTTGGTACTGCGGCCAAATCAAATCTTACTGAAAGCTCATTCTTTGAACAAAACTTGTTTAGATTTATGGTTTTGATTTTCTCACAGTTTTAGAGTAAAACATGTTTTTGAAAATATATATTTTATATTAAAATGTATAACAATTTTTTCACTTTTTTACGTTCAATTTTTAAAACCTTTTTCACTTCAGCAATAATCAGCCAAGTGTCATCTTTGAAAAGAGATCTAACTCAAGTCATTGCTTAAAGCATTCAAGATATACGACAGTTTAAGTTGGAAATTTAAATTTTTAGGTCTATGCTCAAAAAGTGAATAAATGGATTATAAATACAGCGAAAATATAATGTAGTACCATAAAATCCAACTCCAAATCATGATTTTTACATCATTATAAGCAGGACCTGCAACACTGAAATCCTTATTTCTCCCTTTTCAGGGGAAAATGAGGGAATAATGCATGACAATTCAAAAATATGACTGGGTTTCTAACGATACAAAGCTTAATGCAAATGGGTGAAGTGTCCCCTTTAAAAGCAGCCGTATATATAAATACCTGAGCTCATCGACTCATCTGGTTCTCCTTTGGATCCTGCAGGTGGCGCTGCTCTCGGTGGAAGTTTCTTCTTCAAGAGAAGAGAACGATAGGTTGAGAGCGATGGCAGAAGTCCACGAACCCAGCGAGCGGTTACAGAGCGCTATACGAGACAGAGATGAAGCCATTGCCAAGTAAATATGACTGACACACATCATGTTCATGTTTAGAGACTTCCTGCAAATCTGTGGTTTTTGCCACTTCAACTTTTTTTGCAACTTCAGCCTGTAAGAAAGGACACTTCAGCATACTTTAAAAAAAGAGTAGGCTACTTGTTACAACGATTATACTTTAAAGAGTGTACATAAGTGTGAACTGAATGTTTTTGACACTTAATTGCATGTTAATTGCGATTAAATTAAAATTAATTATAGTATAATTTTTTATATTAAATGCAATTAGCTGCTTATTTTGAACCACTTAGTTAAAGTGTACTGCCGAATGTATTTATGTTAAACTAAACTGTATTTTAATGGCATTTCTATTGAAACGTGTAGTTGTATGTCATGCATTTAAATACAGTAGTCAACATTTGAACTGGATCAAAAAACTTTCTTCAAAGTTATACATGAATTTTGAACAATGCCCGTTCTTTTCTTAGGACAACTATGATGAACTTTTATGATCCACTTCAAATGTGGACTACTGTATATATGTAAATAAATACACATTCGCAATGATGAAGTTGCAGTTAAGTACATTTAGAATATATTATAACCTTAAATGTAAAATCAAGTATTTTATTTGTTAGAATAAAGTGCTTTAGTATGTTCGTCAACACATCAAAATGATTGTACTTTAAAGCACGACCTGAAATTATAATCTTTTAATTTGACATTATTACAAATTGCACTTTTTAAAAGTGTACTTAAGTGTGTTAAGAATCATAGTCATTAAAAGTACTCTAAGCAAACATAATAAGTGGCCTTTTATTTCATTAACATTGTATTATCTGCAAGTAAAGTTTTTTAAAATGTATACTTCTTAGATTTGAAGTACACTACAAGTGCACATTCAATTCAATTCAATGAAGCGCAATTCTTTTTCACAGATGTGTCCAATAGATGTGACTAATTCCCGAAATCAAGTGACCAGCAGTTTGCAACTGCATAAAGCAACGAACCAAAAACTTTTCCGACCACCGTGTTTCGTCAGCCTGTGCCCGTGACACCATTCTGCCAATCACAACATTAACCCGAGATGCAGATCCAGTTCAGTGACTCTTTTGTTGCTCCTCTTCCCTGTTACAGGAAGAAAGCTGTGGAGATGGAGCTGGCGAAGTGTAAGATAGACATCATGTCTTTGAACAGTCAGCTGTTGGACGCGATACAGCAGAAACTCAACCTGTCTCAGCAGTTAGAAGCCTGGCAGGTCAGTCTCACTCACTCAACGAATCGCATTACAGAGTGTTATTATTAGACACAAAATATTACAAACAAATGCAAGGGTTAAAACATGTGGGGAACACATAAACTATTCATCCAATGAAGCAATACGAATGATGTAATTGAATGTGAGACGAAGATGCTAAAGACCGCACAACTCTTACTAGCTGGCCCCCCATAAACCTCACTCCCATCCGGGTCACGGCACCAATGTAACTGTGGTCTTTAACGTGCTTGTTATCAGGGACGGGTTACATTGGTGCCGTGGGGTTACAATTAGTTTCGCGTAGCCAGACCTTCAGACGGCAGAAGGTCTAGACTCTATCGCAGCTTTCATTGGCCAAGGAGCTGACTGACTGGCAACCAATCACAGTTCGTTTTGTTCTGCATCATGTTTAGAGGTGTGAAAATGTAACATTGATGTCCCTATAATAACAGAAAGGCATGCAAAACTCTTAGACGTATTTTAAAGAGTCTATGAACATGAACTTCACATACTTTTGAAGTCCAGCATTTAGTTGATCCTGATGAGCGCTCATCGTCACAGATTTAAACATGACGGTTTGCTTTTTCCATGAGGGGGTTTGGCATCACCGCGGCTTTGTTTCCAGGCGGACCGTTTAAGAACGCGACACACACGTCTCACGGAAATCCTGTAGATTTCAACCTGGTCAGCTGACGACCATATGTGTGCCATATATGCCATATTAGACATTCAGGATACAATTATCCATAAAACAACTCCAACCTGCGAATGCTCACCACTGCCGTGATGGTAACCCTCGTTCTGTGAAAAGACTGGCGAGATTTACATGCTATACATTCATTAACACAGTAAATTAGCTTTTTGTGATGCTAAACTGTAATGAATGGCAGCGGTCAGCCTCTTTCTCTCTGTCTGTTTCTCTCTCCTTTGGCCCTTTATCCTTAAAGTCAACATGAAGTCAACATTGCCCTTATTTACTTTACCACACGTTCCTGATCTTATTGAACACAATTCATTAATGCATACTATCTTAACAAAATTCAAATGTTTTTGTAATATTAAAAAATCTAAATGTACTAAAACAGTTTCTCTATTGTTTTGTTTTTGTCACCTAGACTGTACAGTCAATGTTAATCAGAAGTCAAATATGTATTTAGTCATTGTTTCAGGATATTACTGTACATGATGTTGGTTGGTTGGTTGTATTTAAATGTATTGTTATATCAGCTTTACGGGCAGATACAGACTTAACATTTAACAAAAATGCAAACATTTTATAAAATTCACCTTTCAAAATTCAAGGACTGAACAGTGTTGTATGTACAGCTCTATAAAAGTCTTTGGTAACACTTTACAATAATATTTGATTAGTTAACAATGAACAACCATACTTCTACAGCATTTATTCATCTTAGTTCATGTAAACATTTACTAATACATTATTCAAATCAAAAGTTGTATTTGTTAACATTAATTAATGCACTGTGATCTAACATGAACAAACGATGAACAATTATATTTTTACTATAAGATTAATATTGCTCTAATATATATATATATATATATATTGCTGATTGTTAGTTGATGTTTGCTTACGCATTAGCTAAAGTCAACAAATGAAACATTATTATGAAGTGTTGTCGATGCACTTGTGATAAAAATGGTAAAAAAAAGTTTTCTAGGTCCATCTCACAAAATAAGTCCGTCTTTATGAAAATCATTGTTTCATGACTTTAAAAAAAAATCCAGTACACGACAACAGTTGGGAAATATAATCAGTAGTTAATGGTAATTTAATGCCAGATAACATTCACATTATAAAGGTTACAGCAATAAGATAATAATAGATTTGAAAAAGGGTCCGTGTTAATGCTCTGGAGGATGAAATCAGTGTCCGGTCGTAGATGAAAAAGGAACCGAGCTCCATTACGGATGTAAAATGTGTTGTGAGTGCAGTTTCATGTTGACTTTAACTCTCAGTATGTCTGTTTGAGTGTATGAACGTCCTTCTCCTCATATTAAAGCAAAGATCAGCGGTTGTGTCGCTCTGCCTCACCTGTATCCCGTGAATGTGTGTGTGTGTGTGTGTGTTTAACTCTTAGCTTCCCCCCTCTCTCTCTCTCTCTCTCTCTCTCTCTCTCTCTCTCTCTCTCTCTCTCTCTCTCTCTCCGCCTACAGTTTGCCTCCTCAGGGCTGTTCACTGTGTGGCTCTTGTGGTTTCTGATCTAGTGGCCTTTCTCAGCTTCCATACAGACCCCTTCTCCCCTACGGTAACTCCCTCCTGCCTTAGAGGTGAGCTCGGGTTCGCCGTCTTCCCCGTCTCCATGTTCATCCCGGGTCACGAGGTCACGAGGTCGCCGTTCATGTCATTGTGATGTTGTTCTTCAGGGCATTTTCACACTAGAACATGACAAGTGAATGCTTATGTGAAAAGAGACTGTGGTATCTTTTATTTTTGTTTTCAGTTTCCATTTCAGTTTTACTCATTTTGTTATGTGCTTTTGTCATTTTATTTAATTAATTTAACATTAACAATGAGCAATAGTCTCTGTCAACATTAGTTAATATAAAATACAAAATTATTAACAGATACAATATTGAAATTAACATTAAGTTTAATAAATGGTTTTGAAGTGTTTTTCATTATTAGTTCATGTTATGCTAATGTAATTAACCTTATTGTAAAGTGTTAATTTTTGTTTATATATTTCTTATTTGCTATTACATTTATTTATATACCATTTCATTTATTTTTTATTCCAGCTTTAGTTTTAATAACATTAGTACTTTTTTGGTAACATATTACATTAAGGTTACATTGGTTAACATTAGTTCATCTACATTAGTTAACATGAACTAACAATGAAAAATACTACATAATCTTTGTTAATCTCAACATTTACTCAGACATTTTTAAAATCAAAATCTGCATCCGTTAATGTTATTTAATACACTGTGAACTGACATGAACAAAGGTTAATAAATGCTGTATATAGTTCATTGTTAGTTAATGTAATAACAAATAAGACCTTATTATAAAGCATTACCATTATTTCAGTTAGTTGGCAAAAAGTTTTCATCCAATATCCATGTTTTTCATTTCATATGTTATTTTAATCTAATATCTATATTTCATTTTATTTCAGTTGCTCAAAATGTTTTAACTATTTCCCTGCCAGCGTTTTCGAAAAAAGTCGGCAGCATTTTATTTTATTTTATTTGCCTCCAGAATATTTTTTTATGAATATCTGAACATGCAATACATCAAAAGAATATATATGCTTTTAAACAAAACTGTTTTATTCTAGCTTAATGCATTCTTTTTTTATTTATTATCAAGACATGAATGTGGGTATAAAGTTGAATAAAAAAGCAACATTTTGAGATGGGATTAAGAACGATGATCAAAACACAGATGGAGTCCATCGACACACTCAAAAACACACTCAAAGCTTCACAGTCCTGTAGCTCGTCCTGCTCCACGTTTCCTTCAGTAACATTAGACAGTTTTGATGTATCTGCCGTTTAATGTTGATGATTGCGTATTTCTACATGTGCTATCGCTTGTTTCTGCTTCTTCTTCACCTGTGTTTTGATCAGGAGATTCTGGACTCTTTCAGTAGATGTGTAATAGCGCCCCCTACCATCCAACAGTGAAAACACGGAAAGCCGGAAAATTCCGTAAATGGCAGGGAAAGAGTTAATAGTTTTAATTTCGTTACCAATAACAACATTGGAAGGGAACAGTGTGTGAAAACAGCCTTCATGCCCGCCGCTCACACAGGACTCATGTTCATCCATCCTCACTCACCTCAAACCGTCTGCTGTGGCCTCTTTTCTGTCTTACAGTCACGTGCTGATGTCTCTCTCTCTCTCTCTCTCTCTCTCTCAGGATGATATGCACAGAGTTATCGATCAACAACTGATGGATAAACACCAGGAGGAGTGGAAGGATCCTCCATTCTCCTTCAGCGGGTCGCGAGGAGCAGCCTCTTCCAGAAGGGGGCATCGCCTCTCGGACAGAGACAAGCGCCTCTTTTCATTCTTCAAGAAGAACTGAGATTCTCTGAAGACATGGAGGAAGAGAGTGAGAACAGACACGAGAGAAGGGTACAACAAACGAAAGATAGAACGCCTCAATCACTAGATCAGTGCTTCTCAACTGGTGCTGCTCATTTATCGTACAAACCTTAAAAAAAAAAATACTAAAATGCCTTGATCGATGCACTCGGAAAAATATTTAGGCCTGAATTTAGATTTTATATAAATGAAGATATTTCGATTTATGTGTGTTTGAATTGCGTATAAAATTCCCATGCATTTGAATTACGAACTAATCCACTTAAAATAGTACTCATAAACTGAATGTTTGAAATGCACAATAATCACATTTATCCATAAATCCAGTTTGTTTCAATCTCATAAATTTAATGAATTGAATATTGCTTGTTTCACAGCTAGCCATAATTTAAGCATCTTCATACTTTTAACTGAATACATTTTTCACAATGAACAGATTTATGCTGAGTCCAAGCAATTTTAATAACTGCATTAAAAACAAAAAGATTATTAAAATCAGTAAATAAACTGCACCATGCAGAAATCTCCGTTTCATCCATGTACTGTATGACTGACAAATATGCATCACATTAAATGAATTACTTTGTTGAAACAGTAGCCGCTTTTCCATTACCGTTCAAATTGCGCAAATTGAAATTGCGAATTGAAAATACGCTCAATGTAAACACGTCAATTTCGCAAAAACTCCCATTTATCGCAAAAAAGTTTTTACGCTCGCATGAAATCGTTTTTTCAGGCAATTGGAACAAGAAATATTTCGCAAAACGGCAATGGAAACAGTTTTTGCGCATTTACAGTCACCTGACCTGAGAATGCGCGGTGTGTTCGGACAGAATACGAGACAGAGTTGTTTATTAAATTCATATAAGAAATACTGGATTCTAAACCTCAAAGAAACGCCACAATCATGACCTCGGAGCAGAAATGAGGGAGAAACACCAGACACTCCTCATATGTGCCGCTCACAGTTACCTTACCATTAAGTAAGGAATAATTGACGACAGGCCGTTGAATTATTATAAAAATAATGCACACCCGAGGTGGTAATGCGGTCACGACGCGAAGCGGAGCCGTTACACCTCGGGTGTGCATTATTTTTATAATAATTCAACGGCCTGGAGTCAATTATTCCGCTTATACTACAGTTACCACACCTCGAAATATTGTTCAGATGATGTATTTCAAGACGTTTGTAAAGTTTTTGTCATTAAAACGCTCTTGTATGTAGGACTAATTCCTTGCGCATCTAAACCCATGCTCCGTTGCTAATTCCAAAACGACATTTTAGAGTTAGTAACGGAGGTTTGAGCCGCTGATAGCAGTGTAATGCTGGACACACTTAACGACTAGAGACATTCTCTGACTGTGAATGCAGCAGATTTTATACACCGCTGTAAACACAGACTGAACGCGCTGAACACGCGTGCATGATCAGTCTTAAGTATCAAATTACATTCATAACCGGCCTTAGAGAGAAGCATGTGCGTCAATATTATTATTTATTTATTAATTTATTTCGTTTTAATTAATTCGTTCATTCTTTTTTTCTATTAGTGACAGTAGACTAATAAATGAAACACAAAGCCCTTTTAACAAGTATAGGCCTATCAATTTTAGGCTATATATTTGTTATATTATCTTCAATAATTACAAAAACCCGTGTAACAGGACTATCAATTTATTTAAATATTCAGTTTAATTTTCTATTGATTATGTATATGACTGTAGGCTATACTTTATTTATTAAAATTAAACTGCATTTTCCCATTGATTATGAAGTTAGACATTGAAAATTGCAGATCAAGCGCATGGGCTGCAGTTTCTCTTGTTATGAATTGTATCCTATTGTCCGTTATTACAGTTGACTACGCGAAGTGATATGGAGCTTTAATGAGGTCAAGACCTGCCTGGAACTACTTTAGCCGTGCGGTTCCCTGAAAATAATTGCACACCTCAGAACGTTCGTCAACCAATCAGATTCAAGCATTCAACGGCCCTGTAGTATAATGCTTGATAACACACACGCGTCTCCTTCCGTTAATAATAATAATGGCCAGTGCGGTGGCTGTGATATATAAACCTACCAACGTCCGTTGCCATGATTTTTTAAATGAAAAAATGATGTTTTAGTCGCATAACATCGGTCAATGGAAACGCCGTCATTTCGCAATAGTTATTTTATCGATATTTAGAAAAAAACGCAAAAGTTTTGCGCAAATCTGTAATGGAAACGCGGCTATTGTAATTACATTTTATATGCAATTCAAATACACATTGATAGTTTTAAGCTCTCAACACCCAAACATTCACTGTAAAAGCAAAGACATGGAGCTATTTTTCAGGTCATGACGCAGTGGTTGAGAAGCACTGCGCTGACAGACGAGTCCTCTGACGGCTTTGAGCCACTTTGCACTTTATCTGTACCCGCAAACCTCACTCAGAAAGCTCCCGGAGCTGAACAGGAGTCTCCCGCCGTCCTCCGCTCTGATAAGGGTCTGTTCAACAGGGTTCCCAGAATCCTCCAGTCCCATCAGAGGTCAGTTTCCCCTGCGAGTGCCTCGGGGAGCTCGTCCTCACCTCACTGCCAGAGACTGACGGAGGAACATCCGCTTACCGACAAATCACGGGATCCGCTAGAGACTCAACTCAGGATGAACTAGACTTCAAACGGTTCAGGACAAATGTTTTTCAGCGTCATGCTGTAGTTACAGGCCCAGGTGGAATCTGTGGACGGATAAAACGTGTACGGAGCAGACAATATACTACTGTATTACTTTAAAGGATGTGTAGCATGACGTGGATGGCGTATATATCTGCATATATTTTTGAAAATTTCATTTTCGGACACAGATTCCATGTTGGCCTGATTATAGATGATGTTTGAATGCTGCAACATTTAAGTCGAAATTAGTAACAGTCATTTGCTCTTAGGTTCATTCACAGAGCTATTACACACACACACACACACACACACACACACACACACACACACACACACACACACACAGGTGAATGTAATTAACTTGGTCTAACAACCATATGAATATTATATTAAAAAGATCCTTCTAAAAAGCACGCAACATGAAAACAATAATGCAAAAGGAAACCAGTAAAGGGGATCTATTATGCCTTTTTTTACAAGATGTAATATAAGTCTCGTGTGTCCGCAGAATGTGCTCAAAATACTTTTCTTACACACGTTGAGTGAGTATTACCCATTATTGAGTGGAAGAGAAAACATGCACCATGTTTCAATACAAAATGTATTCAGCACCTCGTGCCTCGGACACTCGGAAACTAAAACATCTGTTTGGTTTTGGTCTTCATCTCTAGCGCGGTCACACTTACATCATCTTAAATCTGAATAAATAATCTTTCCATTGATGTATGGTTTTGTTAGGATAGGACAAAATTTGCCCGAGAACTATTGAAAATCTGGAATCTGAGGAGCAAAAAAATGGAAACTTTGAGAAAATCTCCTTTAAAGTTGTTCATTTATGTTCACGATTGTGCTGCATTCACTCACAAAAATACATGTTTTATATATTTACGGTAGGAAATTTGCTAAATATCTTCATGGATCATGATCTTTACTTAAAGCTGCAGTCCGTCGTTTTTCCTCTTTGTCGCCATCTCTGTTAGAAATCTGCAATTGCAGTTATTCGCGGAATTATTAACTGTGCGTGGGTAGTAAATCGGCATGAAACAGCGCGGATGAACACAATGTATTGAGGCTGCCGCGTCGCTGTGTGGATACTGTACTGTCATCAGCAATCTCAGAGTATACTTTTTGAAAGTGTCAACATTAGAATTTTCATCGGAAAATGTCATCTGAACAAGTAACATTCACGTTTGTTCTGACCAAATTCGGGGGGTGGGGGGAAGCATTGCAGTAGGCTATATATCATGCTGATTAAATCTGACTATTGCTTACAGTATATCACGTCAAAACGTGAAAAATATATTTTTTCTGTAGCCAATCTGAAGTCCAAAGTCTTTGTGTTTTACAACTGGTGAATCTCCAGTTGTCCCTGGTGATTGTCGCTTTAAACTTTCGGGATCCGCCATACCAAGTGCTAAGCTAAATCTCCACCTCCATCATCCACACACGCTAGCCGGGGACTCCTTCTCTATGTGTACAGAAGTGACGTAATGACGCAAAGACATGCTCGAAATTCCCGCGGAAATCCACCAGTACCACTGGAATTAAAATCATTATTACAAGCTTACCGTTTTGAATCGAGGTAAGGCAAGCAGATCGTTTTGAACACTGGCTGGTTAAGTTTTTTTTCCAAAATGTCTTTTTTGATATTTTTAAACCCAAAAAAGTGCCGGACTGCAGCTTTAATGATTATCCTAATGATTTTTGGCTTAAAAGAAAAATGGATAATTTTGACCCAAACAATCTATTGTTGGCTATTGCCACAAATATACCCGTGCGACTCCAGACTGGCTTTATAGTCCAGGGTCACATTTATATATTTATTTCTGAGCGCACACATCGAAGCACGCGCACAGAAAGACAGAGCGTCCCATGCCGTGAGTATTAAACTAAGTTCTCTTTCACGTCTTATTGCGCTTAAAATGTCATATAAACACAAGGTTGTGTCAAAAATACACAAAGTTCACATAAACACGGTCGGTTATGTATGTGAACTTAAACAGCAAGGAAAGAAATCACGTGTATATTAGATATGATACTTTTTTTTGTAATTAAACTTTGGATTTTTTTTATTTTTATAAAATTTTGGATTTTTTACCACAGTAGGATGGTTGTGCACACACTGCGGACACATAATTATGTTCAAAACAATACAAAAGTGAATTTTGCATAATAGGTCCCCTTTAACGGAAATGTGTGGTGGTACTTTATCTTTTATCAAGCGTTCAGGACAGTATTATGGCTTTCAGCCGCTTGATAAGAAAGTTCAGGCCGTCTGTGTCACGATCTGTGATGTGAATGAACCAAAGAGCGGACGTGTTGAGCTGTAATTTAGGGAACTGAAAATATCGTTTATACACTTACAAACACACACACACACACAGTAGAAATCAGAGAGAAACGCTAAACTGAATACTCACCATTAGAAAATAGCAGTCCTCCGAGATGCACTGAAACGGCGGCTGTGTTCAGAATGCAATATTAGAATACTGTGCAAAATATATATTATTAAAATAAACAGTGTGACACTGTCTGTAGAATGTAACAGTATTTAAAAGAGCAGTATGCTACGTTGTAGTCACAAAAATTAAGAAATTAAGCATTTTTTTAAAATTCAGTTTAACTTTTGATAATCCAATTAAATGAGTAAATTTTGTTAGAGATTTTTATTTTCTTACTTCTGGTTTATGTCATATTGTAAATGGAAGGCCAAGTCAAGTGCATTGCATTGTGGGATGCAGTATATGCTGTATATGGATAGTGCACACTTTGGCAACTGTATTAAGTCATTGAGATCACACTGCAGGTATAGTACGAGTCGTGTGCTAGTATGGTATTCTGAACGCTGTCGGGTCATTTATAGTGTGTACTTCCTCCAGCCACTGGGCATGTGGAGATTCCAGCCTATGAGAACGAAGGGAGCACTTGTGTCCTGATCGTGAGCTGTAGTCGGGTGTGTCTTCTGTCTTTCAGAAGTGTTCAGTGTGTGTGTGTGTGTTCAGTGTGTGTGTGTGTGATGTTCAGTCAGTGAAAGTTGGGCAGGTTTTGAGCAAAGCTATGCAGCTGTCTTCTTTCTCGCAGAGGTGATTTCTGGTTTGGAGAAACCCAAAGAGTGATTTTTTTTATACGTACAAAGACACAAATAGGTTTGGAATAAGAAAAGGAATCAATATATTTGTAAATGTATAACTTTTGAATGATAAATCAACACTTTTTTTAGAACACTCTTCATGTAAGCGTGTGTCTGTCGTGCAGTCTGATTTATGTGTGTTTCTGGAGGATTGATTGATCGGGTCCGGTTCTGTTCTGCTGTCTGATCAGAGTTGAATGTAAACCATCTTAACCCACCGAAACTCTCAATCCAGACTCAATACATCATCGATCCAGAGCAATGTGAAATAAGATGATTGATCCAGTCTGGAGAGGTAATACAGGTGAACAATACCTACAAAGTTTCGTTGTCATAAGTCATATGAATATTAACCATAGTGACTGTTTTCAGTATGCAAATTAGGCATTATCTTACTAAATGTGCACCAAAAATAAGCATTTTATAACAGAAGTGATCAACTCGAGTGTTTAAAGGTACACTATGTAACTTTTGGCCTTCTAGCAGTTATAAAACAAAACTGCATTTTGTGGAGGAACATTGTTCTGGTTGTGCTTCTGTGCGGATGAATATGAGCCTTCACAGATAATGCTTTAATGAACTCTGTTAGAGATATACATATGGTAATTTATCTGTATATTCAATATTTTATTTTATTCAATAAAACACCTCACTGATCCGTTAAATAATAAAAACACCATTTTAGCGTCACTTTTACAACATTTCACATCCCTCGGTTGTCTCCATCTCTGAAAAGCCAAGCTAGTGTTGATTCTTGTTTTATTACGAGCTCGGTCTCTTTCTCCAGCAGACTCTCGTCTGTTCGGTGTTTGTTTTAAACGGGTGATTTTCTGGATGTTGGAGATTTAGCGACTCCATGTCAATCTTTCTCGCTCGCTGTGAAGACTAACCTCAAAGCAGCCGGAGTAACTTTTCTCTATTTACAGACGAGACACACACGGGCGAGCGACGCATGTACGCAATTTCCCACGAAAAACCATCCTGACAGATCTAAAATATAAACACTTATAATAGCCTTACCATAGTGAAGACAAAATCAAGTTTTGGAAAAAGGATTGAAGGTGTATTGACTTTGAACAAAGTTACATAGTGCACCTTTAAGCATTTTTTTAAAGGGGAACTTGGCAACTATTTCAACTTAATAAAATCATTTGGATGGTTAAATAACCTGTTTTGGTGAAAATGGTGACTTCCCCCCAGCGTTCCCAGGCGGAAAACCAACCTTGCAACATGGGGACTAACGTCCCGGTAAGTTGGAAATAGAAAGTCTTGTGAGAAGCAAGAACGAGCGAGAAACACGAACTGCTTTACTGCAATTCGACATACATGTCAATGTTCTAGATACTGTGTATGCTGTATTACCAGAGCCCGTCTACGGAGAGCCTGGCCACTCCCTATTAAGTCCTATTATACCGAATTTTGGTTGTAGTTCCACCAGAGTTCCACTGGGGGCGATCGCCCGAGTGCTAAATGAATGGGAGTCTATGGAGCTGGTCGGCTAAATGTGTCTCTTTCACCCGATTGCCGTTGAGAAATCTCAGATTTGATTGTAGGTTTTGCAAGTTCAACATGGGTTATAGGTCGACAGTTGAATGAACGAGTACTTATGTCCTTTCGATTTCTTACAGGTTGAGTTGTTGTTGCCCATAACACGCTAGCATTCTGCTAATGAACGCTGATTGGTCAGTGAAGGACTGATTACGACCAGAGATACCGCCTGATGGCATCATGGCATCCGAAGCGGGACCAGAATGTCTTCTAGCAGAAACTCTTCTAGCACGTGTGTTTACCTGTGTCCGCTATGTAGTCGATGCCTCGAGAGAAAAGAAAGGGGATATTCAATTTAATTAATCAATGAATAATACTATTGATTAGCATTCCCAAACATGGACGTTTTATTATTATTTTAATTTAATACTGTGAAGCTGCTTTGATACAATCTGTATTGTGAAAAGCGCTATACAAATATTCTTGACTTGACTTGACTTGAAAAGAAAGTGCACTAAAGTGACTGAAGGATTGCCGTAAAGCAGTTTCTCTGGTCGTACGATGACGTCATTGACATAAACATAGCCCCACACGATAAAGTTGGTAATGACGAATGCACATGAGCAGGAGGGCGCCGCAAGTGAGTTTCTTTACGGCCGTGTTGTGAAATATACGCCGCCCCCCCCCACAGCTGTGGAGAAAACATGCCACAACAAAACTGAAGAAATGGCTAGAGTTACCATGTTCCCCTTTAACTAAATACATGCATATGTTAACATGCACATTCTTGTTAAAATGCTTCTTAATTACATTTACTCTGAATTTCATTGACTACATACACTGTAAAAAAACAATTACATCCCAAAGTCAAAATTTTCTAGTGACTGATAACATCTAAATTTTTCACTTCGTCTGACATATTATTTCTCATTGAGCCAATGTTAACAGACTATTGCAACAATTAATTCAATTTATTTTACAGAATTTCACTTGGGCCAATTTAAAAATTTAGATGTGACCAGTCACTAGAATATTTTGACTTGGAGAGTTTCATTTTTTTTTTACAGTGTAAGCAAATACCAGTTTAGAAAATTGTAGATACAAACTAATGCTAATGTATATGACAACAACAACAAAAACGTATTTTTGATGTTTTGATGAACTCCTGTAGTGCTCCTCCTGACTGACAGCAATGAATTAAACATGTATTATTAGCAGTATGTCAAACATAAATCACTGATGTGGTTTAAATCTTCCAGACAGCAGCCACAGCCTGAATCGCTCCACGTTCAGTGTATTACTCTTAGTTTTTCTGTTATTGTTTGTGTGAAAACATTTCAATGAGTCTCTTCTGTCATTTCTTTAGTTTTTTTCTTGCGTTTTACACAGTTATGTATATGTCTCATGTTACATTGACTTTGTACTATCTGTCCTTTTGCCATTTAAACACTGTTTTTGCAAGTCTCTCCAGTCCTGTCTTATATCTGTGTGTGTTTCCCACAGCCATCTCCCATTTCCAGAACAATCTCTCGAAAATGTCACCAGTCACTCAAACTAGCCGCACTTGTTCCTTTGTGTGCACGTCTTTCTGTGTAGATTTCATTCATAAGACAAAAACAATCACTTAACCTTCTATACGATTATTTTAATAGAAATATTGAGTATTAAGCAATTCTGTCCTGATCCTGTTGATCGGATTGTTATAAGCAAACCAAAAAGCTTATTTTACATAGAAAATTGGGAAAAACCTTATTTGATAAGAGTAGGATGAGAGTTGTCAAGTAATGTTGTATAAAGCTCAAATGAGTTGTTCTCACAGCCTTTCATTAGTGCCACATCTATTTCCCAAAATGCACTTTCTGAAAATTAATGTAAATTAAAAACTACATATATTTATCTTTGCAGTAAATCTTCTTTAAAAAAATGGCTGCTAAAACGTCAACATGATCCTCACTACATTTTCATTGTTTTGAATTATTCATGCCGATCAGAACATTAGATTCAATCGTCTGCTACTGATCTCTCAAAAGAAGAAGAAACATAATGGAAAGAACAGTGTCAAATAAGATAAAAGAAAAAATAAAATACAGCTAATATTAAGTCTTTTGTAATATTCTTCACTTCCAGGCAAAGACTGCAGACAAAAGTGTATTTATCTGTACATAAGTAATATCACGATAAACATGTAAATAAGGAAGATTTTATACTTTCCATAAATGTATGCTATTTATACTCATAGTAAGTACAATACGGTGTGTGTTTTTATAATGATCAAATTCTTATTTTTTCAGCAGATTCCTTGAAAATACCAAGTTATATACAAATGCAAACATAAACATGTCCATGTTTAAAAAGCTTCCAATGTCTTGACGTGGAACGCACTGTGATGTATCACAATAAAAATACAAATGCAAAAGTTTCTCAATTATTTCGGAAATAAAGCGGAGGAATCATTGCAGTCCTGCAAGAAACATCAGGACAGAAGAACGAGGAATGCTTGAGAACATGTGCAACATGAAGATGCTTAATAAAGACAAGGACAAAAATGCTTGTGTCAAATATTAATTCTTTAAAATATTTATTAATGATTTAATTCATAAAGGGGAGGTCCATAATACATTTCTTTTCTCCAGTGTATAATAACCACAGCTGAAAAAAGTGTTAACCAGCACAGTTTGCATGGACATGTGCTAATATGTCATACGCGCAAGTATACGCACATATATATGATGAACAGAAGTCACATGACTGGGTTGAATTTGGCTCACAGCACAGCTAGGGCTTCTGGTGTGTTTTGGCTTACTGGATTAATACTAATAAATCAAAGTATTCCTATTGGTGAATCTCACAAAAACGCTCAAGAGCGCCAAACTCAAAAGAAGAAATTACATTTTCGATATTAAAAAATGCACCAATGAAGCTCTATCTTTTTTTCTTTGTTTTGCATATTTCAATTGTGAAGCATTTATATATTATAATACTATTTGTTGTAATGACATTAACGCAGATCTAAATTAATTGCGTTATATAAAACAACATTCACAATTTAATGCAAAGAAAAGAATAATTCGCATAAAAATAGGCTTCTTTTTCTTCATGAAAAAATATTTTCTTTAGGGTTGAATTGTGGCACGGTCACGTTTTGGTGAGATTCACCGCCGTAGAGACCGCCAATGGGAGATCTCACAGGTTCTGTCAAAGCTAAATCTGCCATAAACACTCAATTCTTAAAGGTCAAGAAAAAAGAAATTCAAGAAATGTGTCCGTTTAGGGATGAACACAAACAGATTCACCCCTTTGGCTTAAACACTTTAACATAACATCTCCTGTCCACATATAAAAAACATATTACATTTGATATTAGCAATATACCCTTTGCAACTGTGCATAAACATGGTAATTGTTTTTCTTTTTCTTTACTTTGCTTGGATCAGTGTCTTCTGCGTCCAGATGAGTTGAGGATCTTGTGCTCCATACAGGACTCAATGTAGCAATGTGTTACAACCTCGTATGGACGTGTTACATCACTCAACAATGAGATCTTAACATCAGCTTCAATCGGTGCATCCACAAACCCAAAGATGCGACTCCAGCGTCCGTATGAAGACTACAAGTCTATGGCAACACTGAACGAGAGGGCGATTCTGTCATGATACCGTCTGAGATTATGGCAGTATCTTCTGCCCTCATCTTCACGGGAAGCACAAAAGCAGAAAACACAAGCCTGAAGCGCCAAGAGACGTGTGTGAATGTCAGAGGCTCGGCCTGAAGACTTCAGCCAGATAACTAATCTCATGAAAACATGTTCGGCCCTAAATCTAAAGGAAAAAAATCAACTATATTTTGCATGAAGCCTATTACAAGGCAAAGAAATTACGTTTTTTTTTTTTTTCATGATAATGATTGACTCGGTCCTCTTCCTAATGTTCATTACTGTAACGCATCCAGATGTTTTAACGCATTACAGTAAAAGAAATACTATTTTAAAGGAGTATTAAAGGCAGTACAAGAAATACTATCATAACGTATAAATATTTTACAAATATGACATTGTGTAAAATGAGAATTTTGGGGGGAAATGCGCTTAAGTGTATTGGTCTTATACTTAATTTTCTTTATGCAAAATATAATTAATTTCACATTTAAAACATGGACATGCTCTTTTTGTGAGATGAAAGGAAGGAACAGATTTGAGGGGAGAAAGATCAAGTGAGAGAATCAAAAGACTGATATTTGACGCATCACTGATTAATATGGTCTAAAAATCAGCTAGAACTGAAAAATTGTTGGCATCTGTGAAGCACGGAGTCCACGATGAGTGAATGTCAGTAATTACATGATTTCATAAAAAATAAAAAAGGGAAAAAAAAGGCCTAATTGTTCTTGCAGAAAAAAACACTGGCATTCCACAAAAATGAGAGAAAGAGAAGATGATGAAGAAGAAGAAAAGAAAATCACTCCTGAGATGGTGGATAATAGAGTAATTCTGAAAGCATACAGAAACCTGCACGGTTTGGCGATCATGTCAGCTTGCTGGTCCTTCAATAAAGGAGGAGGATCTTTTATTAAATATCACGAATTCCACATGAAACTCCTCGACTCCGATAAAATCTGTACATTTTCTTTTAAAAAGTCTTTGTGGTTTGTCTCGGTCCAGAAAGGACTGCATTCTGTCCGCCCTGTGTGTTTGTGAAATCGTAATTGAGACGCTCACAGTCCGCGTGCATGTGCCGACCGCCGTGCAGAGGAACGTCAGTTCGTGCACTAGCAGCACTTCTTCTTCCGTTTGCTATTCTTGCCGAGTTTAATCACATCATTCTGCTGCTGCTGCTGCTGTTTGGCCACAGACTCTTTCTTTGCCCGGAGCACCAGCTCTGTGATGCAGTTAAACATCTACACAAAGACCAGAAACACACACGTACACGTTACTGTACAGTCCAGCACGGATTCTAATGAAAACTAACACACTTTATTCAACATCCAGCTATAAAATCTGAATGGATGAGCTGTGTTTGTTGGGGATGTTCAATTTAATGACTACTATGATTACTATTGATTAGCATTACCAAACATGGACGTTTTATTATTATTTTAATTTAATACTGTGAAGCTGCTTTGATACAATCTGTATTGTGAAAAGCGCTATACAAATATTCTTGACTTGACAGAAGCCGCTGTAGATGACAGATGTATAGATGATACACACGCATGCCTATACAAATATATATATGAAATTTTACTAAACATTGAAAGTAATATTGAAATTAATATTTAGGTACGTACGTATGCATAGGGATGTATACGGGTTTGTATATTCGTGTATATGTAGTTATGTAGATGCACGAATGGAAGTTATTTAATATATTTACTATTTTAGTCCATATTATCGAATAATATATTGAACATTTTTGCTTGGACAAGGAGTTGAGTGGCATTGTTTTGGGGTTTTGAGTGTGTATGTGGGTAAGGGAATTGGAAGTGTTTTTTGAATTTGTTATGTTAAGTAGGTCGTTGTATGGTAAACCATATCTATTTGTAATTAATAGATATTCAGATTATTGAGATTATTTATTGATTGTATTGTCTATTTTTGTTATGCATGTTGTCTTGGTTTCTGTTGCTGCTGTAACACCTTAATTTCCCCTTGGGATTAATAAGTCAAAAACCTTTTTTTTTCTTCTTTTTTTTCAATGTTTAGTTAAATTTCAATGCACCAAGTTTTCTTTGACAACTTTAAACTAGGGATGTGCAGAAGTAATCTATTATTAAAGTAGTCATTCTGTGAAATAAAATATTCTAGAACAGAGCAAAACTACATTTCAGTGATTTTTCCAGGCCTGGAAGCTGCGCATTTGTGAGTCAGGAGTGTTTTAAGTGTTTTTACAGCACAATCTGAATGGTCCCTAAGACAGACCCCTGAGGAACTCACCTCCTCCACGTTGACATTCTCTTTTGCACTCGTCTCAAACAGACTGATGCCCATCTGCTCTGCGAACTTCTGTGCGTCATTCGTCTCTACAACCTTAGAGTTTGGATCGTCGTTTTTATTGCCCACTGAAAGAAGAAGTGGAGAGAGATGTTAATAGAGAAGTCACCTTTGGCAGTTCTACTAATTAATCAATCAACATTTATTTACATAGCGCGTTACAACAACCGTCAGGTATCCAAAGTGCTTCACATCATAGAATAAAATAAAACAACATCATACAATAAATACAAAAGAAAAGAAAAAGTTGACAAGAAACAGGAAAAAGGACATTGTCACACCACTACCTACTGCGTATTAAAAGCCATTCTAAACAGATGGGTTTTGAGTTTAGATCTAAAAAGAGTTTTATCTGCAATTGTACGAATATCAGGGGGTAACTTGTTCCAGAGTCTCGGGGCAGCAACTGCAAATGCCTGATCACCCCCATCGCTTATACTTCAACCTTGGGACTTCTAAAACCAGTTGGTTTGAAGACCGTAACGACCGAAGTTAAGTACTCCGGGGCCAGGCCATTTAGGGCCTTAAAAACAAACAACAAAATCTTAAAATCTATTCTAAACTGCACTGGAAGCCAATGTAAAGTGTAGAGGACGGGAGTGATGTGTGCATACCTAGATGTATTTGTTAAAAAAACGTTTTTTCCTTGTTAAAAAGTTGTGAAATTAAGCTTTGATTTAAACAAAGAACATTACAATAATCCAACCTCGAACTAATAAAAGCATGCATCACCTTTTTTAATAATTAATGTACTAAAGGTTTCATATCATGGAAAATTGGATGTTTTTTTTTTTTTAAATAAGAGTTTTACTAAACTGCACCCCCCCTCCCCCTGTCCACCCTGACCATTTATTGAAACTAAAATGCCAAAAAATGACTTTTTCAGAAGATTCATCATGGTAATAACATGACATAACCCTGAGCTCCTTAAAATATGGCCGCAGACAGAATGAATTACACCACATTTCATTCGCAAAGATTTAAAACAATCAAAACATTAAATCAAAATATAGAAGTGGACTTGTAGAGTATTGTGTAGAGCCTGCAATGGTGAACTGACCTAATATTCGACAGACGTCATCACAGTTCTGGTTTATTTCATGCAGCCATCGTTTGACGTTGACAAAAGACTCGGCACTGGTGACGTCATACACTACGATGACCCCATGGGTTCCTCTGTAATACCTGAAAATGGAAAAGCAAGAGTATTAAAGACTTTAGTTTAGTTTAAAGGGATAGTTCACCAAAAATTTAAATTAGCCCATGATTTACTCACCCTGAAGCCATCAAAGTGTATACGACATTCTTCTTTATATTAAAAAAATGTCCTGGCTCTACCCAGCTTTATAATGGGAGTCAAATGTTTTTTTGGAAGTCCATCAAAGCACATCCATCCATTATAAAAGTAAATAAAGTTTACTTTTTTAAATATCGATATTTTCCATACACGAACACATCGCTTCACATCAGAAGGCCTTTATTAATCCGCCAGAGCCCTGTGGAGCACTTTTATCATGGATGGATGCACTTTGATGGACTTCCAAAAAAATATAAATTTTTTAACATAACTCCGATTGTATTCGTCTGGAAGAAGAATGTCGTATACACTTAGGATGACTTCAGGGTGACTACATCATGGGCTAATTTTCATTTTTGAGTGAACTATCCCTTTAAGTAAGAGTTTAGTTTTCAGTTACCAGCAGGAACCAACAGTGAACAGAGGAACACTTAAAAGCACAGGCCATCTTCTGTCTCCAAACACAGACACAAAGAAAAGTGCGCACACAAAGAGCTCTTTGAGAGGTCTGTAGTGACCAAGCCCTTCTGTCATTGGCCGATCCCGTCACAGTTCTGCCTTCATAGCAGATCAAAGCACATAAACATGCAGGAACATGTACACTAACGAGACACTAATGAAGTGAAGTACATTTTCTTGTTAGCTACGTAATGACCATCCACATTAACACCAGTCCAAATGCATTTTGAAGGGCAAAAATATAATGTATTAATCTAAGCCATATGTTTTCAGTTTAAGCTGCTTTTACCAATAATGCCTTAAAAATCTGGAATCTTTAACCAATTGAAACTTTCAATCAATTTTATTAAGCATTTTCTGTATAAAAGCCTCTACAAAAATTAAGTTTATAATGGTGTTTTTCACCAGTGTGTCGTTTGCAAATGATTGGATTCTCTTGCCACATGGAAGGAACTGTGCAATAAAACCCATGGAAAGCTTCAGTCCCAGAGTGCCAATGGTAGATGTGGATTCTCAGTCAAACAGCGGCTATAAAACGTTACACAACTAATGAGAAACTTCAAACAGATTCCCTGAGGTGTTCTGTTAGTGAAGAGCCACGCTCGTACACACAACACCCAGAAAAACAGTCGTCAAGAAACATTGTTCACTTTCTTAAATAAAACATGTTATTACTGAAGCTAAAGAGAAAGCACTATTTTAATAAATTTTTAAAGAGAAATACCAGATTTAATTTATTCTGACCGAGTGTTTGGTTTGATATCTACTGGGTTGATTACTAAGAGCTTCCTGTCAGACAATATCAGCATGTTTCAGATCTGGCCATACAATATTTTCTCAAGAAGGCGGAGTACGAAATCTGAAAATGTTTAAAGAAACCTCTTTGTATTATGGTTAACTATGGCAGGAGTTTTATCGGTTCATGCGCTTGACTCACGTAGACGTGATGGTTCTGAAGCGCTCTTGTCCGGCTGTGTCCCATATCTGCAGTTTCACCTTCTCTCCGTTAATTTCCACCGTCCGGATCTTGAAGTCGACTCCTATAAGTGGTGATGTAACTACCTACAACACAATATAACACCAATCAAACAATGTATGCATCTACTAATCTATCTTAATAGATTAGGTTGTGCTTTTCAACCCCTTTAATTTGTTCTACAAATATTGCACAGAAAATAATTGTAGGCACACTGTTGGCCTACACATCATATGAGACCTGATAAAATTACAACGATCAAAACATATAAAAATTTAAGAGACTACTGAATAATCCCTACTAATATTTACAGTGATAAATATTTAAAAAAAAAATCTTTGCCATGTACACTAACATAAGGACTACATAAGGAGCTTAAATTATTATTATTATTATTAATAAATGTCATCCTGTTGTGTTGTTGGGTGCAAGAATCGACGGAGTACAGGCTCCAATTTGAAATGTTATCGCATGTTTTCTAAATTATTGCGATTATTTGTGAATTATCTGTGATTATATTATATTGATTGATTCTGACTGGCCGTGTGTCCACCAAAGCGTTTTTTCACGCGGCTGGTGATTTTTTTTCTAATGTTTTCAATGGGAGCGCCGCGTTTTTTAAAAAGCCATGAGCGTAACGAGGCGCTGAGCGTCTTTTTCACGCTGAAGCTCTCGCCGTTTTTTACAGATCGCCGAGGTGAAGAATGTTCAACTTTGGGTAAAACGCAGCGCTCATCACTGTCACTTTTTACCCAACCGTCCAATCACAGTGGAGGAGGGGCGGGACTAATGCCACACCGACTAATGGGCCTTTCACACATGACGCGGTATGCGCGGCGCTGCGCTATAAAACCCATTCATTTCAATGGCTTGCGCCGCGCAAGGACGTTTTGTTTCTGCGTCGAGCAAAGCGCAAGCGCAGCGGTGCGCATCATTGGCGTGCTCACGCGCACGCCGCGGTCAAAGTTCAAAATAGTTCAACTTTTGCCGCTGCGCTCTGTGACGATTACCAGCGCGGCCAATAGAATCGGGGGATCCAAACAAGCACGGAAATCAAAATGGATGAAAGTAAACTATATTAAGACATCGTATGCACGGAAATCAAAATGGATGAACGGCTAGTACTGTGGACCGAAAGGAGGAACAACAGACAATAGAGCTCCCGCTAAAAGTTTTTAAAACTCCACCTACGCCATAGCGCAGCGCAGCGCAAATCGCGTTGTATCTGAAGGGCAACGCTGAACCCAGCGGCAAGCGCCGCGCATACCGCGTCCTGTGTGAAAGGCCCATAACGGATATTCTGTATCATAGCAACGAAGCGTCTCAACTGGAAAAAAAACCACACTGCCAAAACACTCTCAAGCGCACATAGATCTGTGTTTTCAGCAGAGCGCCTAGCGTTTTTCAGCTGGCTAAAAACGCTTTGGTGGACACACGGCCTAAGAAAGGGTAATCAAATACATAGTTAAAAAAATGAATATGCTGTATCTGGAATTTTTATTTCTAGAAAATATTCACATCATTAAAATTCCACCGTAATGTCACTCTTTACATTGTCGTCTTCTGGCCTTGGCGCTGGCTCGGCAGAACCTAATCATCTAAAGATGTATATGCCCTCAGTTTCTCTATATGCTCAGTTTCTCTATCGGGTCGGTGTAGAAGTCAGGCCACTCGACCGGAGGCAGCGTTAACGTTAATCCTGTCAGATCGTCCATCATTGACTGAGCGTGTACGGGTCAGCTAATCTGGTTCCGTCCGTTAAAATTAACAATCGCGGTCCTGGACAGAGAGTGACCTTGCACATTAAGATAAAATCGGATTTTCTCCACTCATTGTTAAAAAACAAGCTAACAAAACTTGCTAACTAGCGTTTAGTGAAGCGGCCAGACGTTCCGCCTCCACTTAAGCTCCGCCCACAACAAAACATCAACATGTTCACTAACTGAAAAGGGATCTAGTTTGGGGTCACTGAGAATTTTGAAAAAAAGTTTCTTCTGCTCACTAAGGCCACATTTATTTGATCAAAAATACAGTAAAATCAGAAATATTACAATTTCAAATAAAAAAAAATTGTATGTGAATATATTTTAACATGTAATTTATTCCTGTGATCAAAGCTGAATTTTCAGCATCATTACTCCAGTCTTCAGTGTCACATGGTCCTAAGGAAATCAGTATAATATGATGATTTGCTGCTCAAAAAACATTTCTGATTAATATCATATATATATTTTTTTTTGGAAACCAAACCATAATAATAATATTAAGATAATATTAAAAGATAATTATTTTTCAGGATTCTTTGATGAATAGAAAGTTTTTAAAAAGCATTTATTTGAAATATATATTTTTTTATGTAAAATTAACTGTAACAACTTGTCCAATTTAATGCATTCTTGTTGATAAGTCTTACTGACCCCCACAATTCTGAACGGTAGTGTATGATTCATAAAATTATATTATTATTATTATTATTATAATATAGTTACTTGAATTGGTTAAGTTCTATAAATTAATTCATGAAAATAAACTCTGCAAACAAGAACTTGGAAGTATTTTTATTTGTCCACTATACCTTTTGTTCATTAAATAACAAAATTTAAAACACAAACAACAGCTGTAACATTATCACATTCCTGGCTTCAGAAAATATCATGAGTCCATATACTCAAATATGACTGGACATGTTCATGCAATCTTGATCTTACCTGAAAAAGTGTTGTCTGCAAAACGCAGCAGAAGACTGCTCTTTCCAACACCTGCAACCATCAACAAACAAACAAAACCAAACAATGAGAAAAGAAATGATGCAGCAGATTTCAGCAGAATATGATAAATACTGGCTCCATTAAATCAGACAGGCTAACGTCTGCTCACCATGTGGTTTCTCACAAAGCTTTCAAATCCAACAATGCAATACAATCCACACTGACTGCAGATTATTGAACATTTAGACAAGCATTTGAACCGTCTGCACTTTCGTCAGCTCTCGTGGGTTTGCAGGCGGCTGGGTGTCAGAACAGGACATATATCAGTGAGCTCTCGGGATTGTTTTGAGGAATACAGATCACGGTCTGTGGACGTGCCGTGTGAGACCAACACACACACACACACACACCGACCGCTGACTCTCAGAAAGGAAGATAAACCGAGCAAACATCCTCTCTTGACAAACACACAGGATAAAAGAGTTTACATGCTTTATTTAGTGAAGAGCTATAGAAAGGCAACACATATTCCTGAGAATGAGTATAACTTGTGCACGATTAAAAGAATTATTCACCTCAAAATTTACATTTCCTGATAATTTACTCACCCCAATGCCATCCAAGATGTTCATGTCTTTCTTTCTTCAGTGGGAAAAGAAATAAAAAATTGAGGGAAACATTTCAAGATTTTTCTCCACACAATGGACTTAAACCGCAACCAACATGTTGAAGTCCAAATCAATGCAGTTTCAAACGGCTCTGCACGATCCCAGCTGAGGAATAGGGTCTTATCTAGCCAAACGATCGGTCATTTTCAAAAAAAAAAAAAAAATATATACTTTTTAACCACAATTATTCGTCTTGTGCTGGTCTGCAACGCGCCAGGCATTGCGTCATCAAGTTGGAGAGGTCACGGGTCCACGTCATCTGTCTAAGTTATTTGTCTGTGTACTCTGGTTCAAAAACTCTGGTAGGGAAGGGGCGAAAAATTAATCGAATTTTCTCCTCCAACTTCAAAATCGTCCGACATCTTGGTTTTAATTTATTATTAATTAATTTTTTTCGTGACCTTTCCAACGTGATGACGTAATATGTAGCGTAGAGATGCTACAAGACGGGCATTTGTGGTTAAAAAGTATATATATCTTTTATGTTTTTTTAAATGACCGATCGCGTCGCTAGATATATTCCTCAGCTGGGATCGTGCAGAGCCGTTTGAAACTGCATTGATTTGGACTTCAACCATTAGGTTGCGGTTTAAGTCCATTGTGTGGAGAAAAATCCTGAAATGTTTTCCTCAATTTTATTTATTTTCCACTGAAGAAAGAAGACATGCACATCTTGGATGGGATTGGGGGTGAGTTATTGGGGTGAACTAATCCTTTAACTTGTTTTAACGAAAAACATGAACTTGCAGTGGACGACCTGCACTTTAATTCTGCAGACAAATATTTCAACTCTCTCAAAAAAGACCACACAATCAAACAAATCTAGCCGCAATTAAATATAGCAAATGTAAAATAGTTTTAAAACCTGATATCTTATATTACATGGCAGATCACCAGTGTCCAAACTGAGCCCTTCCATCAAAGAACACAGCAGATTGTCTTTCTTCACAGACGACCACAGATCTGCAGCATATCACCCGGCCCCTTTATTAGAGGTCAAATAAAAGGCCCTCAGAGGACAGAAACACTGAGGCCTGTGTGTCCATCTACTGTACGGTCTGTGCCAGCGTCCATCCTTCATGCATGTATGGACAGCTGTGGTGACTGACTGACAAATTGTCAGTATTAAAACATGACAGTAAAGAAATTCTGTAAGCTGTACCTGACTAAGCTATAAAAAAAAAAAAACTATTAAAAAAGTGTGTGTGTGTATATATATATATAAGAAAAAGAGATGAGAGAGGAGTATAGCAACATCAAGGTCATGGGTTCCAATTCCCAGTGAATGCATGAACAAATACATATATATAATGTATATACTAATATATATATATATATATATATATTAGTGCGGGTCATAGTTAACGTGTTAATTAGGCGTTAACGCAACATCATATTAACGTCGCTAATTTTTTTTAACGCGCGATTAACGCAGCGCATATTTTCAGTTTGACCCGTGACCCAACCCCTAGTTGGAGAAATGGCACCTCTCTCTCTCTCTCTCTCTCTCTAAATAATAGCTTCATCAAAATGGGCACAGAGAGAGACAAACTAATGTAATAATAAATAATAAATGTAATTTAGCATTTTCAGAAGAGCTGCCCCTGTCATGCAAACATCTAAACATGTTTGTTGTAGTAAATTGCTCAGTTTAAAGAAAGATAAGTAATGGGAACCTGGTATTTCTTTATTCTTTCTTCATGTGTCTAATAGACATGAACAAGTTCTTTAGAAAAACATCTATGACCATTGACACATGTCTCGTCTTCATGCTCTATGTTGACTATGGTTTCAATAATAAACATACATTTGCATAAAGCATCCATATTTATCCATGCCCATAATGATTAGAGTATTACAAACTTGAAAAGTATTAATTTAAGGTACATATAGAACAAATAAAAAATGTGCGATTAATCGCGAGTTAACTCATGGCAAGCATGCGATTAATCGCGAAAAAAATTTAATCGATTGACAGCCCTAATATATAATATATATATGTATGTGTGTGTGTGTGTGTGTGTATATATGTATGTGTATAAGTATATATATATTATATATATATGCACAAACTCAAACCACTGTGAGGTGTTGCTGCTCTTTTAAACGTCCATTGAAAACAGGACACTCGCCTTTACTTAGTTTAGTGCAAGGAATAAAGCAATCACATCATCTCATTTACTTCAGCTCACACACAATAAAACACACCACAACCACATCAAGTATTTCTGTGTCAAAACCAGCAACACTTGAAGTGTTCAGATCAGGGACACCCCTTTATCATGTCTGAAGCATCTCGAATCCTGCAGGATTATTTCCCTCCACTACCTTCAGAGTTTTCTTCATTATCCTTGAATATGAAACATGTATGAAATCAACATGTGTGCCACATCAAGTGCCACATAATCAATTTCAACTAGATCTACTATTGTATCATTTTTAAAATGTTTTGATTGTAAAGTGTTTCTCTTTTGCTTTGATATCGTGTTATCTAATAATGCACTGAGATTCAGACACATGAAGTGCTCTCTTGTGGTCACTTACATCAATGCACTTCTGTTCTAGGACTGAATAAATGATGGTAAAGTAAGAGTGATGAGCTGTGGATCTCGGGCCTGTCTGCTGTGATCAGCCCGATCTGCACATAAAGCAGCGGCACTGGGAAATAAACACGCTCATCTGTCCATTAAATCAGACCAGCGCTCGTTACAGCCTGTCGGACCTCACAGCTCGAAATATGAGACACTCAAACCCCCACAGAAGCCTCGCCCCCGGCCCGCTTCCCGTCCCGCAGCCCCGGCGTCTCTTACCGCTGTCCCCGATGATCAGCAGCTTGAAGAGGTGATCGTAGTCGCGGGCCATGCCGGTGGAGTGTGGCTCAAACCCCGCGCCTTCACTTCAGCTTTACGCCTCTCTCCAGCCGAACGCTTGGCTGGAACCCGTCTGAGGTCCTGCCCGGAGAAGAGCGGACAATTTCACCCCCGATAGATGCCGAAAGCAGCGGGGTTTGTCGGTGTCAGGAGTCAGTCAGTCAGTCGCTCATTACCGGAAACGGGCGCTTCCTCCTCCTGCACCAGCGCGGCTAACGGACCAATCAGAGCGCGCCGACGCCCATAGTGACGTATCAGCCGCCAACGAGCCAAATATACAAAGGATCAAAGGATGTCAGTCACGCTCATTAAATTATGATTTATTTTAAATCATAAAATAGGTCAATGACAAATAAGGTATCCACAATTATGTTTAATTTAAAACAGGATGTACATTTTCTTTTGAAAAAACGTTTTTCGACAACGAGCCCGCGTCGCGATAATAAAAACATTAAATAGGTCAATGACGAATAAAATATGTAAAAAATGTTTTTTTTTTTTTATTTAATTGAAAAGAACGAGTTTCAGGATGTCATTTTTTAATTTGCAAAACGTTAACATTTTCTACGCTACAACAACAATAATACTTTATTCCTGGTTTACATAATGCATAATATTTCCAAAATACGTTTTTTTCTTGAGGTTAGCTTAATATTCGCATCTTTATTTGTGACCGACCCTTATATGCCCGGCCAAAAAAAAAAGAAGAAAAAAAAAAAAGAGTTGCCTTGATTTAAATAGGCAAATGCTTAAGAGCATTTGATTGGGATCATGAATAATCATCACACATGAATCGGCTCCTCTTAACTTAAACTCAGTGAAAGTGTTTGTGATGTGCTGGAGGAGACTTTACAGAGTGCTGGACTCTTGCATTGACACCACAAGATCTTGACCAAAAACTGATACCTCGTGATGTAAATAAAATGTATATTAAATAACACGTCATTTGCATATTTAAATCCAAACAGCAAATCCTGCCAGGCAGTGTATAAATTGTAATATATGCATATTTTGTATTTATAGCGTCATTACAGCAAAATGTTTTACCACCCAATAAACCTTAAAGTTGATAAAAATTTAATTAAAAAGTTGTTCTTAAGTACCTTGTATATTGCATGATATTTGAATATGTTTCTCATTAGGGCCAAGTACTATTGTTGAAAATATTACCATCTGATACCATAGTACCACTACAGTGCCCTTTGTACAGTGATGTCTCATTCTTTCTTCCTTTGTGCCCAACACAGAGATATATTCATCTCAGCACTTTCTCAGTGAGAGCCAGAAAACTTTTCAAAGCAGTTTAAACTGACAGTCTGTCAGAATTGGCTGAATTAATGGTGCATATGAGCTCAAAATTGACATGAATATGGGTTTGTGATGACTATATATCCACAGATGTGTCTGAAATTTATATAATATATATATTTTTTTCTACAGAACTGATGTTTTACATCAGATTTTTTTAAGTGCATAGTAAAGTCTCCAGCATAAATGTTCCCTCCTTAAATAGCATTAATAATCATCCCAGGATTCACCTCATGAGGTTAGCTGAGAGAATATCCAGTGTAATAAAACTCACATTTTAGATTTCTTAATTATCTCAGTTCAATTTACTTGAATAGTTAATTATTGAATGGATAATAATTGAATAGAAATTGAAATACAGCATCTTAAACGTGGGTTAGTTTCTCTAGAAAATGATACTTCAGTGAGTTATTAATATTGTGGTGTTATTATTATGCATTAAAATTGTCAAGCATTAAAAACACAAAGATTATTTCTTTAAGTCAAACCGTTTATTAAATCAATGTTTTCATACAACCATTATTAGTGGACACAGCCGCTAACTGGAAAAAATCAGCATCACATCCTTTGGGTTGTTAATGGCTCACGTTTTCTCTCTCTCGTCTCCCACACACACACACACACACACACACACACACACACAACACACACAACACACGTTCACAACAGCTTGACACAGAGGAACTGCTCACCATCAAAACGAAATAAAAAAAGGGAATCAAAACGTCAATTTGTAAAGAATTGGCACAAATTAATACTTCATCTCTCAGAAGGAAACCAAAAGAAAAACGCACATTTACAAATTACCAGGCAATTAAGGAAAATGCCAATTTAGATGATGATTTTAGGGGCTCGGCTCAATAAATACGTTCCCCAGGCTTCCTTGTGGCGTAAATGATGAGGACAGTCAAAGCTAGCGTGAGGAGAGTGTGATGCAACATCAGTGACGGCAATGATCCCGAGCAGGGCTGAAGCTGTCAATCATGTGAGGATGTGTCGTCGATCTCTTCGTTGGAGTCGGGAAGGCTGGAGATCTTCTTCAAGGATCTGCGGTGACACTCTGACAGCAGCTCATTACTGGCCGAGTCCAGGATCGCACTGATGCTCTGAAACAAACCACACATGCAAAAGGGAGGTGAAGTGCTGCACTGTGATTGGTTCGTGTGGCGACTTTTAACGTCAAGCTGTGAATATTCGCCTTTGGTTTGTTTGTTCAGTTTAAAAGACACTTAATATTCAGGAATATTATTATTAGAATAGAATTCTAATGAATACATGTGAAACTGGAAAAACTAGAATATGGTGCAAAGGTTCATTTATTTCAGTAAATTCAACTTAAAAGGTGAAGCTAATATATTATATAGACTCGATTACATGCAAAAGTGAGATATTTCAAGCCTTTATTTGTTATAATTTTGATGATTATGGCTTACAGCTTATGAAAACCTTTTCACAATATTCTAATTTTGAATTTGGGGTTTTCATAAGCTGTAAGCCATAATCAAAAAAATTATGTGTAAACACAAATTACACAGTGTAGCTTTAATCAGGTTTTAATAGTCTCTTAAGCAGAATTACTTATCTGTCTGTTAGTTGTGTATTGTGTTTGTTGGCTGTATGATCCAAGTTAGTGGCAAACCAGTTTCCCTATCGAGATTAATGGAGAACTCGGTCAATTTTAACATTGAGCTATTTTTTTTTTGTAAATTTTGAGTTAGGGCTGCACGATTAATCGAAAAAAAAATCACGATCTCGATTCAAACATAAATGCGATCTCATTTCTTAATGATGGCGATTCACAAAAAAAAAAAATTACACTGCCTACGTAGCTTCTCTGCAGGAACAGCATGTGCTGAGTGGGTGCTGCTCATTGAAGGGGAGCTGCGCAAAACTTGGTCACTAAATATTTAATATTCAGTTATGTTAATGATCACAATTAAAGTTTTAATTGTATTAAATTTAGGGCTGGGTATCGATTCAAATTTCAAGAATCGATTCGATTCCGATTCTCAAGATCTTGAATCGATTATCATTATTCGATTCGATTCGATCTGATCCGATCTTATATTTTTAAAATCAAAAGTTTTATCTGTTCATGAACAATCAAGTGTTTGTATTAAATAACATTCACAAACATACATTAATGTTGTAAAAATGTATTGTTCACTCAATGTGTTGATGTTATACATTAATGATAAGGCAGTAATGTTAATGAATGGTATCTTAATGTAGTGTTACCAACTAAACAGGAGATAAAACGTGTTTTATTTGACTTGACTGTCCTTTTATTTAATCCAAAACTGCGTTCATATTTTTAAAAGGCCTTTTAAACTAGATACAACCGCACACGATACCACTTTAGGGGCCGTTCACATATCGCGTCTTATGCGCGTGCAAATTCAGTGAGAAGCACTTCAATGCATCTCAACAGGTCATGTGACAAAAACCAGCGGCCTTTCCGTAACAACATGGAAAGCTCGGCCGAACAGCTGATCATCGCTGTACAGGGCGGCTTTTTATTTCTCATCTCAATGAATATATCTAGTAGTAAAGCTAATGCAAGGGCTAGAAATCAATTAATTATTTGATGATACTTCCTCGTCATCATGGAGAGCGCAGTTTGCACCGCTTTCTCCTTTCCACAAGCGCGTGCTTTCCCGTTGCGTCTGCCGTTGCTATGCAACCATGAAAAGAGGCGCGCCTGGAAAACGAATTTGCACGTGCAAAAAACGCGCTATATGAACGGCTCTTTCCTCCTTTATGGACGGTCAACAAGTGGATTCAGAGAAACCGCATTAGATTAGCATTGCCGCCGGTCGCTATGTCTCAGTGTGTTTATGGGGAAAATGTAGGCCTGTTATTAAATCGATCCTCTGAGTTACGGATCGATCTTTAGAAATTAATATGAAAATCGATTCAGAATTGGTGAATCGATTTTTTCAACACAGCACTAATTAAATTGAACAAGCGCAACATTCAGCATTCAATCAAATAGGCCTATTCTAAAAGATGTAGGCTATTATTAATAATAATGTTATTTCAACACAATATCTCGTTATTTCGAAATATGTGTGCGTGCATCTGTAAATCCGGTGACACGTGTATTGATTTTTATTAATAAACAAGTGTTTTCTCTAAAAGTGTCGACTCGGCTGCAAAGATGAAGTTGACGATCGCCATCTCCGTGTGAACGCGCTTATAGAGAGAAATGCACATAGCCTAATAATGGATTACATAATCATGTTTTCGTTTTGAATTATTTCGTTTAAAGACATTTCAAGCTTTGTGTATTTGATGTATTTGTCATGTCTGTGTGAGGCATACACTGAGTTTCGTTAAGTTAGGATGTGCTCTAGTTCACGTGCGCAAGTGAGCGCGCGGGCGCCTCCGTTATATTTGTTTCGTCGGCCAATTCATTAAATACAGGCAATTGGTTGATGAAAAATTGATTAAAATTAAGATACAATTTATACAAAACGAAATTCACTTTAAAGAAAGGCTTTCTATAACAACTTCAACTTCAACGATCAAAATCATGTCTGACCCGCTCCATGTCTCATATTGCGCATCTTACTCGGTCGTGCTGTTCACTTTTCATAAATCAACATAAATGAAAAAAATAAATAACATTATAATATTTTAACAAATATGAAACGCGCTTTTTTTAATGGCTACAACAGTATAGTAGACCTACATAGCCTACTCTCTATTTGTACAAATTTCTGCACATTAATTTAATTCAGAATTTTGCACACAAAAATTGAAAGGCATTTGTTCAAATCAAGTTCACGGATAATTGTGCATGCATTTATTAGCCTAATCATTATGATACTAAAATCCTAACAAATTGGCTATGTACAAAAAATCAGATGAGCCCATAATATGAACGAATTATTTTCTTTAAGGGGTCTAAAATAAAGAAAAGAGAGTAGAGACGATTTTTTGTTACTCCTGCAGACCTGCACTTTATTATACTGAATGTATAATACATTCTTATTATTGAATGATAAGAATGTATCATTTTTACTTGAGTGAAATTAATTTTGGTTGAAAAAAAATGAGAATCGTGTAAGAGAATCGTGATCTCAATTCCCATGGAGAAAAATCGTGATTCACATTTTAGCAAGAATCGTGCAGCCCTATTTGGAGTGCTGTCAATACAGAGAACAACGACAAAAATCCTGAAAGATTTGAATAAAAATTAGTTATTTCAGCCAGCGCACATACCTGTATTTACTTCCTGTTTTCGGTCAAAGTCCAAAGTAGTCGATTGTCGAGTTCACGCGCATAGGTTTAGTTACTTAGATCACGCACGTGAACTCGACAAATCGACCACTTTGGACTTTGACCGAAAACAGGAAGTAAATACAGGTATGTGCGCCGGCTGAAATAACTAATTTTTATTCATATCTTTCACATCTCCTGCAGTCAGATTCACTCGTGTTCACTCTGAAGGAATCATCTAACATGGCTGGGCACTTGTAATGACACATCAAGGATGATAAGAGAAATAAAAGCAGGTTTAAAACTTGCCCCATTGAAGTCAACAGGGTGCGAATTTTAAAAGAGGATAACACGGTGTAGGCAACACCGATTTTTGTCGTTGTTCTCTGTATTGACAGCACTCCAAATTTACAAAAAAATGAGCTCAATGTTAAAATTGACCGGAGTTCTCCTTTAACAAAGTTTTTCTAATCTAATTGTTAATGTAGAGCTGTCTCGTATAAATCGCTATGCGACGAAAGAATCATGACACACGACTGACCTGCATGCGCTCCTCTCCCTGGCGCAGGCGCAGCAGGCTGACGAGTGTGTGTTCGCTCTGGGCTCGGACGCTGGTGTTCTTGTCCTTGGTGTTGTCCAGCAGGGCCTTGATGACCGGTTTGACCAGATTGGGCTCTAGCGCGGGAGTGTCCGCCTCCTTACACACCCACCACAGCACGCGCTCCGTCACCAGACGGATGTCACTCGACTGGTTCTGCAAAGACTGTGGGAGGAGCCACGACAGAGTCACACTCACAGATCAGCATTTCTGATGTACGTTCGCAATGGCATACTAAGAAGCATTATTAAATAAGCAGTGTGTATGCTGTAGAAAGAAGGATTGGAAACACAGCCTTTTCTGTCAGAGCCACAGTTTTTGGGAATAGTCTGCCCAATGAGTTAAGGGAGTGTAATAGTCTCTCCTCTTTTAAAAAACAGCGTAAATCTTGGATTAGGGACAATTACAATTGTAACCATACACCAAATACTTAAGTACATGATATATATATATTTTTTTTTCTATACTGTATGTACTTTATACTGTAATTTAGTTGAGGGTTAGGTGAGGTAAGCAATATATTGTCTGTTTGAGGGTATGCTCATATTGTTTTAAAATTCCTGCTGTATTTATTACATTGCTACTGTATTTATTACATTTATAGTGTATTTTTATTGACTTTTGTATTTTAGGGTGCCTGTTAAGACCTGGCAAGGGACAACAGATGGAAACTAGCACTTGTAGCTAACTCTGCCTGTTTACAGCAAGAAACTTGTTTGTTGATCTATGAGCATTGTCCCTATCAAAAAAATTAAATAATAATTTGTGCATTTTCTGTACGCATGGAATATAACAGAAGGAAAAAAGGAATGTAGTTATGCAGCATTCCACAGTTTGAAATGTTTATTGCACAAATAATAAGGTTTCATTTGTTAATATTAGTTGACTACATTAGTTAACATAAACAAACAATGGTAGTTTTAACATTTACTAACACATCAAAAGTTCACATTTAATGGCCATATTATTTAATAAATCTGAGCAAACATGAACTAACTGTATTTTAGTAACTGGTGTTAACAGACAAATAAATACTGTAAGAAATTAATTGCTTTTTGTTCATTCTAGTTCAGGGGTTCCCAAACTTAGGATGTGTTATTGAACCCATCGACAATACTACGGCAAATGTAGAAATAAATAAATAAAACATCTGTTAACATCAGATTATGTGATGGTGTTTGATACCAGCCAATCAGAAAGATTATAGAGATGCACCGATTACAATTTTCTAGGCCGACTCCGTTTTTCATTGAGTTTGAGCTGCCGATACAGATCTTAGCCGATTCCGATTTCATTTTTTCTAACCACTTTACAGCGCACACAAATATTTATTTTCTATATATATATATATATTTTTTTATAAAACACCATATACTTTTATCCAAACTGAATAATAAAAACAAGTTTAAATGGGTACATTTTCTATAAATATTTTTGAGTCTTCATTTTCTTTTCTGACATAGCTACTCCAGTTCTTGTTAAAACACACTAGACATGCAAATTCTGTGCATTTGGGCACTTTTTGTGTGAAATCATATTTATTTTGTCCATCAAAAGTGTCCTTTCACTTTAATTGAGCGTGAGCAGCGCATGCTCCTGCTCGCGGTGTGATCACACTCATTGATTAACATGCACGCTGGGAAAAAATACTTGCTGCGGCCCCCCACTTTGAAAACCCCGGTCATAGTTAACGCATTATACTTTTTTGGTAACACTTTACAGTAAGTTAAAGTATGCAGTGTAACATCATGCGTCAGGCTGTGCGTCAGACTCACCTTCACGAACTGTGTGATGATGCGTGGTGACACGGCCTCGGTTCCTCCAGTGCGGAGCTGGTGTCTCGTCAGGAAGCCCATGGCTCTGATGCCACTGCAGGCGATGGGGATCTGCAGAACACACACATCGGTGACAATTAAACAGCCGAGCCAGAGAAAAGTCTACGCTATGCACTAAAGCAACAAGCCCTGCGAAGCCGTGTTTTACAGTGAACTTAGAACAGCTAAGGGCCGTTGTTAGGCACGACGCGGAGCGGAGTTACGGTTACACCATAAAAATATAAATTTTAATATTTATTGTATTCATGAAATAAACACCAGCAACAAAAAATATAACTTTATAACATTTATTCCTCCGCCAAGCAATGTAGTTCCAAAGAGGTTGCTAAGCAACACATGCAGCAACAAAGAATCACCAACGGCAGTTGCGTAGTAACACTAATGTAATGCGGTCACAGGTGTGTGTTTGTTGAGTGATTTACAACGGCTTCGAACACGCTCAACCAATCAGAAATAAGGATACATATTATAAAACGGTTAGTTCCAATTCTTGATTCTGATTGGTCAATAGCGGTGTTTTATTCACGATAAAACACGGCTATGACCGCTTCACCCAACGGTTCTATGTATCTATGTATTCAATAGTAGAGTATTGTGAGAGATCAAGTAAGCGAGTGTACCTGCATTTACAGTCAATTTCCTTCAGGTCAGTCCTTTTCATAATAATAAAAAATCTGTTTTAATGTCTGCTAAGATATCTTGTCCTTTTAACAGTTCAGGGGTATCCCGTGCCCATAGTCATCATCTGTCAGTTGTGTCTTCCTTCTCCGCCATCACAAGTTTGAGTCCTTTCAGTGTAAAAGTCTTCTCTACTGACTGACTCACTCATAAACACAGTCTTTGTCTCCATCTATTGGCCAAATAATGTATGTAACTTCTGTTGCTTTTTACGGTCAGGGACTATTTTTTCCAGCGGAAGGAAGGCTTTTAGTGATTTTACTTCATGAAAGTTGCATAGATACATATTTTTCTGCTTTGATATTTGTATTGTGTGGTAACCGTTTTATAAAAGCAATAAGGTACTCGAGGCAAGTGCTGTATCGTGAATAAGTCACGGCTGAAGGGGTTACTCCGCTTCGCGTCGTGCCTAACAACGCCCGTGCCTAGCATCTAATTTCATCCGCATACATACAGTACTCACGTAGAGTGATATATACTATATCTATATAGCAAATCTCAACTGCTTGATTGCTTGTATTGTGTTAAAATGTAACAATATTATTGCCCAGCTGTAATCTGATAAATGCGACTAAGGCATGCAGATATTATAAACACTAAAAATGATTTCTGTAAAGCTTCTTTGAAACTGTGTACCGTGAAAAGCCCTATATAAATAAAATTCAGTCTTAAGTCAGACCAACGCTTGTGAAAATCATAAGCTCCAATCTCATTAGCTGATGTTAAGCACTGTCCAGGAGTCACAGGCTTAAACACTACACAGCTGCTAAGCAAACAAGGCAGTGGATTTAGCAAAGCTTGTAAGGTTTAAAGGGGTGGTTGATTATGATTTCACTTTTCTAACAGTAGTTAGTGTGTAATGTTGCTGTTTGATCATAAACAACATCTGCAAAGCTCAAAGTTCAAAGCAAAGGAAGATATTTGCTTTTAAAGAAAAGGACTACAACAAACGGCTGGTAGGAACTACACGACGTTCCTCCCGGGTTAGTGACATCACCAATCCTATAATTTACATAAACCCCGCCCCCTGAACACGATTTATAGATTATCAAGACAAAATATGCTAATCAATGACTAGAAGATAGTTAACTTCTACATGTTGTCACTGCTTCTTGAGTCTCTCCATCATTGTCTGACTCCAGTTTGCACATAAAAGGCTAAAAGTTTTAGAAATGTTCAGTGCATGTGTGTGTGTGTGTGTGTGAGATAAAAGAACTCGAGCTCTTGAAGCTCCGCCCCCTGTGTCGGGAGCAGCAGCTCATTTGCATTTAAAGGGACACACAAAAAAACGGTGTGTTTTTGCTCACTCTCAAAAAGTGACAACTTTAACATGCTGTATAAAAATATCTGTGGGGTATTTTGAGCTAAAACTTCACACACACACTTTGGGGACATCAGAGACTTATTTTACATCTTGTGAAAAGGGCATTATACCACCCCTTTCAGCAATGAACAAATGTTTGAATATTCAAGAGTTTTGACTGTTGTCATCGTTTTCAGATTTACATGGCTGATATTACACGGCTCTTACTCTGTCTGCGGTGGCACTGGATAAGACGGCCTCCAGCACAGAGGAACTGTATTCATCCACACACAGCCGATCAGGAGCGGACTTCACTGCGATAGCCAGAGCCAAACTACGGCCGTGACGCACCATCCAGTCCACACCAGACACATCCGCTACAGAGACAACAGACAGACAAACACATGACGGAGGAGAAGGGCATAATATCTTCTGGATTCTACACAGATGGTTTTCTTGGCTCATCGCATCACACACTACTACCAGGAAGTGTGCTTGAGAAGTGTGTGATCTTACCGAGGACATGCTGCTGTAAGACACTCTTGAGCTCATCTTCAGACAGGAAGGCACAAAGTTCGCCAATACAGCCTGCAGAGGCCATTCTCGTGGCATCCTACACACACACAAACACACAGAGAGAGAGAAAGGTAAGGCTACACTGACACTCTCACAACCACATCCTGTGCTAGATACTGTAAAGACAAAAACACATGCATTCACATTCTTATGTCTTTAAGTGTAAAAACAAAAATGATTACATTCAGAAGCAATAGCATATATTTAATATATTTAAATATGAAATAACTTTTATTTGGGTAAAAACAACAAGGTTCCATTTATTAACATTAGTTAATTACATTCATTAGCATGAAAAATACTATTAAATAATTTATTAATCTTAGTTAATGTCATTTTCAAACTGTACTAAACCATTATAAACTTAAAAGTTGTCTTCATACTATTGGTAACAGTTTACAATAATTGTAATTTTTTTAAGCATTAGTTAACTACATTAGTTATCATGAACTAACAATAAACAATACTACCACAGCATTTATTGATCTTAATTAATGTTAATCTTAACAATTACTACATTTGTAAGATCAAAAATGGTCTAAAGCTTGAAAGAGCCAGGATATTCTTTAATAAAACTCTGTTAGTGTTCGGCTGAAAGAAGAAAGTCATGTACACCTAGGATGGCTTGAGGGCGAGTACATCACGGGATACATTTTTATTTTGGGGGGAACTATCTCTTTAACTAATGGGAATTTAGTCTTTGCTTTATTTTTGAATGATTTATAATATCTTAAGTAAAACAAAAACAAAAAAATGAAACACTCGCTGTACCTCATCATGTCCCATCATGCCCAGCAGTGGTGGGTGGTGATGTTCTTCCTGATACTGGGGTCGACCTTTGCCCCTGCACCCTGGATGACGAAGCGCAGGGCCTGTAGCATCGTCTCCCTGCGGCAACAACAATAACACAAACCACAGTTTTACTTTTGACAAACTTTGAGATAATAACAAAGAAACGAACAAGAAATAGCGTATTTGAATAGTGTTCTAGTCAAGTCAAGTCACCTTCCTTTATATAGTGCTTTTAACGATATAGATCATAGTTTTGCTGGTCCTGCGACTTATAGTCAGGTACGACTTATCTATCAAAATGAATTCGTACTGACTGAGATGAACCAAGAGAAAACATTACCGTCTACAGCCGCGAGAGGGCGCTCTAGTTAGCGGAGTTGTTCAGAAGCGACACCGAGGATGAAGAACTCAATGGATTCAGTGTTGAGGAATGAGATCGGGAGCTTGGTGAACTTGCTTACCGGTAACTTGTTGGACTCGCTGGCTAATGTTAGTTTAGCCTATTCAGCCTGTTGTTCTGTGTGCTATTGTGGAGCTGAATAACTTGCCTTTCCAGATTAAATGTCTGTTCTTGGTCTTGGATTTTGTGAAATAAATGTCTAAATAAATGTGACTTATAGTCCAGTGCGACTTATATAGTTTGTTTCCTCTTCATGACGCATTTTTTGACTGATGCGACTAATAGTCCGGAAAACACGGGTAACAAGATTGTTTTGGCTTTACAGCAGCTCGAGAATAAAGTTATTGTCCAGCTAAAGTTAGTTTTGATTGATTCACTTCCGTTGCAAAGATTATTCGTTATTAAGTTAGGGGCCGCTAACACGACACCGTTCTAACAGAAAACCCTGCTCATTCGCACAACAACAGCGCCTGGTGGCTCGAGAACGCAAACCTCGAAAAAAGGAGGGAAGCGGGTTTTCGCTCTACCTGACTCCAGAGTCCTCAGCGTTGCGTATGGCCGCCAGCTGCTCGGTGAACAGTGGATCTACTTTAGTGTGTATGGCGACCAGCTGACCGAGAGCCTCTGCGGCCCGAAGCCTCACGGCCCGGCTGGAGTCCTGAAGAGCCTTGAGGAAGGTGGTCTGGAGCTGCGGCAGGAACGGTTTCAGAGCGATGCCAACCTGTACGGGTCACAGACACACAGAGTAATCATGAGTAGTGTTATCAAAAGTACCGACTTCGGTACCAAGTCCATACTGAAAAAAAAAAAAAATGTGACGCTTTGAGCGAATCGTAAACGTAAACACCTCGGATTGGCCGTTGTAATCACGCGCTCATCAAATATGTCTGCGATTGGCTATGATGATCAGCGCTTCAAAAACATATTGTAAATAATAATAATAGTAACTTTATTTTTATATAGCGCCTTTAAAGCAGCTTCTCAAGGCCTTTACATAATAGAACAGACAAATTAAAATACAACACACACAAATATACATCAATGACGCTATTCAGCGAGCGCTTACACAGATACACACGAGAACTTGTGTTTTCAAAAGCTCCCACTCCCATTTTTTTTTAAAACTTTCAAACACTTCCGATGTGCTCTCAAACGCTCCCATTGATCATTGTAGCCAATCACAGACATATCCGATGAGCTCGTGAACTAGAGTGCGGATCGGGACGCATTTTTCTGTCCGAGCCCGGCCTGACAGGCATTAAGATATTTATGTCTGAGCCCGACAGTTAAAATCAAATTTTCTTATGCTAATGACACATGTACGTTTGTTTGTGTGGAAAGCCCGCTTTTATTAAGCAACTGTAGGAAGGCATTCGGAAATCCATCAGCGCACACGGAGCAACAAGCGCTCTTAACACAGGCGCGCACATTATGCACGCTTATGCAAATTTATGCAAATTTCCGCACACAGGAAGACGGATGTTAGGGTAATATTATTTTTTATTTGAATCACAAAAACGAACCTTTGCATCAAGTGATACCAACATAAGCTTTTTTTAATTTCAAATGTTCAATGATGTGACCGAGCCCGACCCGAACAGCATTTCTAAATATCTGTCCGAACCCAGCCGGCCCGTCAGGTATCCATCCTCTATCGTGAACACAATGGCCAATCAGAGGGGTTTATGATGCGAGTGTGAATGAAGGGTCTGCATCAACATAAGGACAGAGGCATGATGGACACTGACCTTGGCCAGGAGAAGCGTGAGCGTCTCGAGCAGAGCGGTTTTCACAGACCAAGTGAAACGGTCTCCTAGGATTCGGATGAGCGGTCCAGTGATGTTGACCACAGAGGGCCGGAGGCGCCTCCGCTGACGTCAGTTTAATGACTCCTCCCAACGCTCGAGCCGCTTCCTCTTTCTGCTCAGGACTTCCTGTCAGCACGCCTTCCCTCAGCACGGGGAGAATGCACGTCACTCCCTGAAGGGAAATATATGTTGAGTAGATCATACAGCATTTCATATCATATTTATACTATTATAGTATTTTGAATTTGCTTTTATTTAATGTTTTCAGTTTTTCATTTTCATATGTGCTTTTCTGCTTTTATTTTTCATATATATCGATTTAGCTTTATTTTTATTTCTGGTTTAGTAATTCTGCCATGGAATAATAATAATAAAATATATAAAAAAAATGGTAATTGTGACTTTTTATCTCATAATACTAATTTTTTATCCGATATTGTGAGTTTGTATCTCCCAGTGAAGACTTTATCTCTCACAATTCTGAGAAAAAATGCAGAATTGTGAGACGTAAACTCGCAAATGCACAATAAAATGACATTTTTAACTTTTTATTCCTCAGCGGAAACAAGCTTCCATATATTTTGGTATAAAAAAAAAATTTAAAAAAATGTTTTACTTTAAATTTTTCATCTAATATTTATAATTCATTTTATGTCAGCTTTATTTGAATTCAAAATTATTTATAATAGTTTAAGTTAACAATAACAGCGCTCTTTCATATTATACTTATTAATGCAGTATGCTAGTATTACTAACATTTTTTAAATAGTATATAAAATTGTGTGCAATATGTAGTACTGTGTTACACTAGCTGCGTTACATGGTCCCTTATAATCGGATTGAAGGCTCAATCGGATTGAAAAACCTTCATGTAAACACCTTAATTGATCCGATTGAGCTCGATCGGATTGAAATTTCGATCGGATTGAAAGGGGTGGTTTATTCCTTTTGTAATCCGATAATTTTTTTTCTTTAAACACTTGCATTTTCCTATCAACAGTGGAAACAACTTTAAATACTCAATCTTTTCTGGTCATACAGAAAGGAATAATGCATCAGTCGCAAGTACTTTTATTTGGATAAACTCACAATAACAAGAAAACTTTGTGCTTTTGTAAAATAAAATAAAACAAACAGGGCGCGCTATAATTATCTCCATGCGTGAACTGGAGCGCGTCTCAATAATGAACTGAAATACAGTGTATAGCCTCAAAAATATGATGAATATTTCTATATAAAGCTCGAAATGTCCCACTTTTAAACTAAAAAATGTGAATCGAAAGCAAATACCGGCTGATTAGGCTGTAATCCATATGAAAGGTGCATTTCTCTCTAAAGGCGCATCCACTTTACAGCGGAGATGTATATAGATATGTTTGGAGCCGACACTGATTTAGAAATATATATTTTATTAATAAACAATAAAAATACCTCATTATTTTTTCAGACATATTATCATTAGTCTGCTTTGCGGCAAGATTTGTGCTTGAGCGCGGAATAGCCTAGGCTATATTCCTCCATGCACTCAGTATTTAAGCAGAAATTAATATAAACGTGAGAAAAAATAAACGAGCTCCACAGAACATAAAATATTCATTTTATTTTATTTTTCGTGTTCGCATTTATGAGGAAAAAACGATGTTACGGACGTGACAGTTCTCGGTTACGGACGTGACTGCTCTGAAATCGGCACTAAAATATGCTTTAAAACATTCACAGACCTCAATCAGAAAGCACAAAGCCTTTCTTTAAAGTGAATTTCGTTTTGTATTAATTGTATCTTAATTTTAATCAATGTTTCATCAACCAATTGCCTGGATTTAATAAATAATAAATAAAGCAAATATATCTATATATTTCTATATAGATATAGATATATATATCGCTCGTCGTCTCCTAATTAGCAGCTGGAGTACGTAAATGTTAAATCTGATTTAAAAAAAAAAAAAAAAAAAAAAAAAAAATGGTAAGAGGGTGGCTGTTATGCGCATCGTGGAACGGCGGCGGGAATCGTCTAGTGGACTGATTGTGCGTAACTACGCATGTCTAAAACGATCAAATCAGATGTAAAGCTTGTGACATGTAACCCGATTACTTTATTTGTCGTCCATGTAAACACCTTGTTCGGATTCTTTAATCGGATTGATTTAATTCAGATTGAGCCATGTAACGCAGCTAGTGTTATCAAATGACATCACTATGTTTAATACATTGAGTGGCATCCAGTTATAATCTTGAACATAATTGTTATTTTGCACTTTTAATTTAATTAAGAAGCACTTAATTTTACAGTCATGTTCCACATGACTTATAGTTATTAAAATAACTGGGTAATAACTAGGTACTAACCCTGAACCTACACCTAAGTAACCCATGTAGTTGCCTTATATCACCCAGTACTTTCTTAGGTAAGACAATGTCATTCTGAACACTTCTAAATTGATTATGTGCCATCAGAGATGATATGTGCTGACATTTGCTCTGCAGTTTGACTCTATTAAGCGATGCTCACCTTCTTGGGCAGACAGAAGCCAGGTAAGTGTTGACCTTTGACCTCAGCGGCAGCAGAGCGGATGTCTCTGTGCAGGTCATCGATCATGGAGAGCTGGCTGGCAGCATCCAGTTTCTGCACACACACACACACACACACAGTTTTATATTCACAACTGCAAACATAATGAAACTAAGAAATGTAGCAACCAGATACCACAGTCATATTTCATCACATTTCCCATTTAAGAAGTCATCTCTTCTGCTCACCAAGGCCACTTTAATTTGATCAAAAATACAGTAAAATCAAAAATATTAAAATTTCAAATAACTTTTTTTTTATGAGAATACATTTTAAAATGTAATTTATTACTGTGATCAAAGCTGAATTTTCAGCATCATTACTCCAGTCTTCAGTGTCACATGATCTTTCAGAAATCAGTATAATATGATGATTTGCTGCTCAATAAACATTTCTGATTATTATCAATGTTGAAAACAGTTGCGCTGCTTCATATTTTGTGGAAACCATGATACATTTCCAGATTCTTTGATTATTTGTTCTAAAAACGTACTGACTCCAAACTTTTGAATGGTAGTAAGCAACAATATAATGATTCATAGTAATAAACTGCAATATCTACCAATATATACTTTTTACTAATACATTTTAATATAAAAGAAATACAGGGGCTTCTGTGAACCAGTTCCAGTGAAACAAAGCGATTTACAGAAATGAATCAAGCTTCCCAACTATCTGTTGCTATCAGAGAACCGTCTCATACTAGAAGTCAAGAATCATGAAACTAATCTATTTGTCTTATGATCACATGATGATAACACCAGGTATAAACAGGGTCTTTGAAAAGAGCTGCACAGATGAAAGCTTCGTTTACCTTAGTGATGGAGTTGATGGTTTCCCAGCTCTGGCTGAGCACTTCTGTGTTGGGGTCGTTCATGAGCCGCATGAGGCCGGACAGCAGTGTGCGTGTGGTGAACGCTGTAGTCCAGTCGTGTTCGAGAGAAGTAGCCGTTGAGCATGGTGACGGACGCTTGTCTCAGCCCAGCGTCTGCTCCTCGCGTGGCCTCCAGGAGATCATCAATGATGATTCTTTGGCCGACTTCATCCTCCACCGAGAGGATCACAGTCTGACAGTTGCTCAGCTCCTGTCGGAGGCCATGAAAGACACATTTACACCATCAACCTATTCTGATTCTTCTTCACTTGCGTTTCAGGAAGAGTTGACGCATCAGTATGAATGATTGACAGCTGTGGTGTTCACCTGCAGGCACTCCTCTGAGCCCAGCTTGTGTTTGAGAGAGGAGAGGAGCGCGGGAAGAATCACCCCCGAGGTGACGCGTCAGAGCGTCTCCCGCCACCGCTGACAGGAAGGCCAGGACACGCGTGTTCACAGGAGGAGCCGTCAGCTATAGAGGATAAAAAAATAACAGTTAAACAAGTGCAAGGAATATTTTAGTCTCAGGCTGAGACGAAACTTCCACAGATCTCATGCAGACTGAAAGCTGAATGCTTTCTCAATGCAGCAAGCTCCAATCTGATTGGCTGGTTCCACAGAATCAATATGTATTTATATAGCAGTCTTTACAATACACATGGTTTCAAAGCAGCTTTACAGAAAATCATAATATCTTAAAGCCTTATAGTTGCATTTAGCAAGTTAGAGCTGGGTGATAAAATAGTATAAATATTGCAATGATACAAGCAATCAAGCAGTTGAGATTTGCTATAAAGTATATTTTGCATATTGACATACTTATATATGCAAATTTATATATAAAGCTGAGCGGCAGGTGAGATTTGCTATATAATATATTGCTTTACATGAGTTTACAGTGTTTGTGCAGGTAAAGAAGGATTTACTATATTTACAACTTTTAATATACCGCTGACTAATTTTCTGATGATTCAACAAATCAAGCAGTTGAGATTTACTATATAGTGCATATTGCTAATTGTGAGTATACTGTATGTATCCTGGATAAGGATGGATATACATGCAGTAGTATAATTTTAATAGATTTCAATTTTCATTGTGTGGCTAAATCGGTGTGCACAGGGAAACAAAGTCAGATTTAAGGAATATTGGGCGGATATAATGAGCAGCAAGAGTTTGACAAACTTAGTGAGGTTTGTGAGATCAAATCTTTGAAGTATCATTGTTTACATGGAGATGTTTAGCAACAAGTAAACAAATGAAAAAAAAAACTGTGGTTTATCACTTTAAATGTCAGTGAGATGGTGGGCGGATCTTGGCCAGAAAAGCTGCTATTATGAAGATAGTCAAAGCCTGCATACACTAGTCTACAAATCAGGTTAGGTAAAAGAGGACACTAGTAAAGAGAACTCACCTTGGGAACCAGATAAGGCAGGACTGACCGACTCTTCACAGCCATGACCTGTTTCAATCCATCCAACGCAAACTCTGACGTCTCTTCATCCTCCTGCAGAAAAACATGTACATTTTAGTGCTTTTCACAAAACATACATGCTTCAAAGCATGATAGAAACTGGCAACTAGGGTTAAAAGTGTGACGTCTTTTTATTTTATTTAACAAGACAAGCTTCAAACCTCCCACCACACTCCCCCATGCATTCATACCACAATCACAACCACCACACATTCATAGTGTTATGACAGGAAAGCACACTGTGTGACGTCTTTTAAAGAATCAATACTTTTATTCAGCAAGGATGCATTAAATTGATCAAAAGTGAGAGTAAAGACATTTATACTGTTACAAACAAAAAAAAGTCAAATAAATGCTGTTCTTTTGAACCTTCTATTCATCAAAGATTATTTCAAATTTAATATTTGCAAATACAGTAGTCAACATTTGAAGTGAATCAAACAAGTTAATCAAAGTTGTCCTAAGACAAGAAAGGGTATTGTTAAAAATTCATGCATAACTGAAAGATTTTGATCCACTTCAAATATTGACTACAGTATTTACAGATTTGACTGTATTTTTGATCAAATAAATGCAGCTTTGGTGAGCAGAAGAGACGTCTTTCAAAAACATGAAGAAATACCAACCCCAAACTTTTGAACAGTAGTGTTTAGAACAGTAGTGCAAGGTAAAGGCGAGGATTGTGGGTAGAAAGCAGTACCAGTTGTCTGAGGAGCGCAGGCAGAATGTCGTCGAGGGCCTGGTGACCGATGGTGGCGTGGAGCTGCTCGAAGGTTTTAGCAGCCGCTTCACGAACCTCCTCCAGAGGATCACACAGGGCCTTTCTCACGGTGGGAACCAGAGACTCGGAGAACACCAGAACCTGATACACACACATCAGTCATATGATCAATATCCGCGTTTCCACCGCAGGAACTTTCCCCAGGAACTGGGGAGGTACTCAGTTACCCCTTTTCCACCAGCATGAACGGGGTGCTAGTTCAGAGCCAGAGCTATTGTCAGTTTGGAGTTGGTTCGACTGACGAGCCTTCTATGAACCGGTTTGCCTTCTTAAAGGCTAGAGAGACGCCACAGAGCCAGATCTTACGTCATTGTTTACATCTCATGTTGCCCAGCAACACTAGCGCAGAAGCGCAAAACACAGACACACCAGGATTGTTCGAGATGCATCGGCTTCTCGCAAACCGATCGACACATGACATCGAAGCACTGCGAGAGCAATCCTAAAGCACAAGGACTTGTATGCTCTCCAAACACTCCCACAGCTCCGATCGGTCTGTCAATGGCGGTCGTTGCGTTACTATAGATCAGGGGTCGGCAACCCAAAAAAGAAAGAGCCATATTGGACCAAAAAAAAATTATCTGTCTAAATCTAATCTAATAATCTAATCTGTCTGGAGCCGCAAAAAATTAAAAGCCTTATATAAGCCTTATAATGAAGGCAACACGTGCTGTAAGTGTCTATATTAGCTTTATTAGTAGGGGTGTGCATTGGCACTGCCCTCACAATTCGATTCGATTACGATTCACCAGGTAACGATTCGATTCAATTCGATTCTACGATGCATTGCGATGCATCAAAATTCTACTGCACACAAGGCAAATTTTTCATCAGTCATGAGGCAATACAAGCAGTCATATATTGAACAACAGATTTTATTGGCTGTTATGTGTGTATTATCACTCTCCTGTATCTTCGACATAAATGTCATTAAACAAAATAAAATTGAATGGTACAGGGCATTGTATATGGCATTTTCAAACCTGAAAAAGAAAACATAAATCACTGCTTTCTAGGGCTGTAATCTCACAGTCGATTAGTCGATTGTTGATCGATACGTTCTGGCTTGACCAAAATTCTGATTGGTCGACTTTTTGCCGCGTTCATTTCATCAGTTTTGCCGCGTTCATTTCATCCGTTTTGCTGCGTTCATTTCATCAGTTTTGCCGCGTTCATTTCATCCGTTTTGCTGCGTTCATTTCATCAGTTTTGCCGCGTTCATTTCATCAGTTTTGCCGCGTTCATTTCATTCGTTTTGCGCGTTCATTTCATCAGTTTTGCGCGTTCATTTCATCAGTTTTGCCGCGTTCATTTCATCCGTTTTGCTGCGTTCATTTCATCAGTTTTGCCGCGTTCATTTCATCCGTTTTGCTGCGTTCATTTCATCAGTTTTGCCGCGTTCATTTCATCAGTTTTGCCGCGTTCATTTCATTCGTTTTGCGCGTTCATTTCATCAGTTTTGCTGCGTTCATTTCATTCGTTTTGCGCGTTCATTTCATCAGTTTTGCGCGTTCATTTCATCAGTTTTGCCGCGTTCATTTCATCAGTTTTGCCGCGTTCATTTCATCAGTTTTGCCGCGTTCATTTCATCAGTTTTGCCGCGTTCATTTCATTCGTTTTGCGCGTTCATTTCATCAGGTGGAAAGCATTAATTGCTAATTCAGAGCACCCCTGTTTCACAGGTAACAGTCTGTCTTCAGAACACCCCCCTTGTTTTCACTTCTTTTGGATTAGCCCAACCCACCGGAGAAGAGAGACAGATTGAGGAAAGTAGGCTACTAGAAGGTTTGCTGAATATTATTTATTTAATTGAGAGACCGTTTAATTCATAGTCAGTCCTCCTCTACCATGTCAACAAAGACATCGGCAGTGTAGCAGCATTTTTTTTTTAGAAGACGGGAAAAAAATATTGGAGCCTAATGCGCAGTGCCCACTGTTTTCGTTTTGAGCCTATGCTTTATTTTTCAGTTATGCACTTTATTTCGTTTTTGCTCTTGATCTGGTTTGTTTAATAAATATAATTTTTTTATTCAAATGGACGTGCCTTTTGTGTTTAAGAGTAAAAGCTTTATGTCAATAGTCTATTCGTGTCTCAGCCGCGAAGCTGCGCTCCTGTGTTCAGCCTCGTCTTGTCTAGTTTCCCGATGTCCGCTTTCCAAGCTTTGGGTGCGTTTTTAATTACTCGTCTATCGCGGTCGTCTCCCTCCGCCTCAGCCATCTTGATTGTTGTTGTTATGCCCGCGGAAGTAATTGAAACTTCACAACTTTATTGTCCAACTCAAGGCCAGAAAATAAACAGTGACATAATCGATTATGGCACTTTGCCGCATCGATGCTGAATCGTGCATATCCCGCATTGCGATGCATCGCCGAATCGATTATTGTTGACACCACTATTTATTAGCAAGATGATAAGTAGGCTACAAATACAATGAGCAAGGCGACCGTTATTTCGAATCTGTCACTTTATTGTTTCCATGGTTACGCGTCATTGTTTGTCACGTGACACAGCGCTGAATGAATGATGATCTGCTTTTATGTCATTTTTCCTTTTTTATTAAAAATATTCACACATTTATTATCTATTGTATGAAACACTGATATTCTGATTGTCAAATATGTGGATGTGAATTGTTGTATAAACACCTTTATAACGATCGCGTTAGTTGAGCTGTATGCGGCGCCATGTTAGTTTGTGCCACAGTTCAGAGAATCGGATATGTTGGATTTACAACACGTCAATTCATCCACTTCTCCCGAAATACATGAGAGTAAGTGGCTGGTGAACTGGGAGAAGAATAGGGTAAAATGTAAAGCTATACACAATGTGTATCTGATATGAATAAAACGTGTCGTCTTTTTATATTATAAAGGATTATTATTGCCGCTTCCATAGACATCAGTGTATATTTTACAACATCAAATTCATTGTTTTTTTTAGTACCTATGTGATTCTTAAATGTCTTAAACCTAAAATAACCATTATGTGGTTGAAAACACTGAATAGTTGTAATATATGACAAGCACTGAGCGAGTCCGTCTCTGGCTCAGCGCCAGCCAACGCACCAAAGCACGTTTGAATTTAGCAGTTGATCACGTGATGCACTGACCGTTCTAATCACACCGGTGTGATCGTACGCTCCAGGGACCAGCCAAGACTGATCACATTGGTGTGATCGAACACGTGCGAAAGGGTTAAAAATTTTTTTTTTTTTTCCATTTTATATATTTTTGAAAAAGCTCCAGGGAGCCACTAGGGCGCCGCTTAAGAGCCGCATGCGGCTCTAGAGCCACGGGTTGCCGACCCCTGCTATAGATGCTCATGGCTATGCGAACCTAAATCGGCATCCAAACACGCCGAATCCAACACGTTCGTGCATAGACGGAGATTACAATCGAGCTGCTGTCAGCTGCTATTTAAAAAATGGCGGTCACAAGTTTCTGTTCATCTTGTTGGACACGCCCCTAACCCCTGACGCAAGTGGTTCTTCTAGACCAGCAATGTATTGGTGCTACTTAAGTACCACTTTTCCTGGTTCAGAGCTGGTGCTTTGGGTGTCGAAAGACAAAGAACTGATTTGAAACCAGGCTCTGGCTCTGAACCAGCACTCAAACTGCCTTGGTGGAAAAGGGGTAATTGTTTCCACAGCAGGAACCAGGGTCTAAATGAAGTTCCTGGTAAATATCTGTTTTCCTTGGACAAAATTGTTCCAGGTAATTTCGGTGGAACCGTGGCTAATGATATGAACAAAATCAAGCGTTATTCTATCAGCTGCAACTCACTGCATCTTTGCTGGTGGACTTCATGATCTCGCTGAGGCCGATACACACGCCCTGCCTCTCGTCACTCTTATCTGAGCGCAGACCTTCCTCCAGGATGGGAATGATCTCGGGCAGGATCTTCTCACCCAGTTTCCTCACCAGGTCACCCAAAGTACGAGCAGCGATCTGGAGCAGGACAGACGGGGAAACACAGACCATTAACTTTAACAACACTGTCGGTTATTCATCAAAATCTATGATGAAAAGAAATGTAATAATTAATAATGAAAAAATAAATAATAATAACGGAAACATTACGGCACAATGTGGATAATGCTAAATACACATTGATTTTCACATGATGTAAAAGTCCTACTTTAATTCATTAAGGTATTTTATTCATCAAATTGTTTGTTTGTTTTTTATTTTTTTTATATAACAATTGACCAAAAATTGTATAATAATAATAAAAAAAAGTATTGCATACTTTCATTATGGCACAATTATGGTATTTTAATCTGCATTATTACAGCACAATGGATAATGCTATAAAATGCAAATGATTTCCAAATGAAATAAAAGTCCTACTACAGTTCATTACTGTATTTTATTCATCAAAATCTAGTCCAAAAAACCCCCCAAAACTTTTAAATAATAATAAAAACAAAATATTACAGCACAATGCGTATGAAGGTAAATACACATTGATTTCCTAGCTACAAAAGTCCTACTAAAAAGTAATTATGGTATTTCATTAATACAAAATTTAAAAAATATTAAAATTAAATAAAAAATCTTGACCCCCCTAAATATATTTTTATAATGCCATAATAATCTGCATTATTACGGCACATGCCGTAATAATGCAATGCTATACACAATGCTTTACAAACATACGGTATCGGTAATCAAAATCAAGACCAAAAAACTAATTTAAATATTAATGATAAAAACATTAAAGCACAATGCGTATGAAGGTTAATACACACAGATTTCCAAACTACACAAAAGTCCTACTACAATTTTATTAATTGCATTTTATTAATCAAAATCTAAAAAGTTATGTATAAATAAATATCATTACGCCACAATGTGTATGATCCTAAATACACGTTGCTTTCTAAATAATGTAAAACTACAATTCTGATGCAATTGTTTGAATGGAAACCACCACACACCACACATGCATGTTTTTCTGTTGAGACTGAAAGCGGACGGCAGTTGTTGTACCGTTCTCTTGTCCGGGCAGGTGGAGGCCAGGAAGCCCAGCAGAAGCGTGAAGAGGGTGGGCAGGATTTCTCGAAGCGTGCGTGGCGTGTTGGACACCACGATCTTCCACACGTGAAGAGACGCCTGTCTCACCACCAGCTGTGTGTCTGAGCGGCCCATGTAGAGCCCCGAAAGCACACGGTTACGTCTCTCTGCGCCCAGCGCTCCAATGATGGCCTGGGGAAAGTCAGTAAAAATACAACATTTACACACACCGTTTTCTTGAACACGGACACAACAGGAAATGAGGAATATATTTTCGTATTCTAATAAAAGCACAGCTGTCCTGAATGCCATGAATCCAGGGGCTCATTACATGTTACCTTATTTGACTGGGCCGTGCCAAAATTGTCATCCTCTGACGCCGTCTCTGTAGTCATCTTTCCCGAGACCCCGGAGATATGGAACAGCAGGTCTCCTAGCAACTGCACCGAGCTGAATCTAAGAGAACACAAACCCTCAGCATCAGCACCAGCAACAGTCTAAACTTGTGAACTGATGGAAGGAGCATTAAAGGGATAGTTCACCCAAAAATGAAAATTAGCCCATGATGTACTCACCCTCAAGCCATCCTAGGTGTATATGACATTCTGCTTTCAGGCTCCACGCGGCTCTGCGGGGGTTAATAAAGGCCTTCTGATGTGAAGCGACGCGTTCGTGTAAGAAAAATATCCATATTTAAACTTTGGCTACGTTTACACGTGGGCAGCTTTTTTTCATAAACGGACATTTCACCCTCTCCGTTTTCAAAAATAACATCGTGCACACTTGTCAGTTTTCAGAAAAGTGTTCGTTTACATGAACCCGTGTATATGCCGTCAAGAGCATGCCAAACCTGTAGGTGGCAGTGTAACGAGAAGCTCAAGCCCACGTTAGCCAATCAGAATCCCGAAAATAGTCTCATACTGTGACGTCGGCTGCCTAAAACTCAGTTTTTCTCAGTTTACATGCAAACGTAAAAACAAAGTTTTCCAAAATCTCCACTCTGACGGGAGTTTTTAGAAAGAATCGTTTTCAGAGGCGAATTCTCCATTTGCGTGTAAACGAAGGGAAATGTCTCTGTTTTTCAAAATAACCATGTACAGTTTGTGTAAACTGGGCCTTTATCGACTAAACTAGCTTAAGGCAGACGGCCAACGCAAGTCGACTTACGGCACAAGAGTAACACTGGACGATGTATGACGTAGATGTAGGAGTAGCGTAAGCTTTGACGCCTCTCGCGGTTCAAACAAACAGGGCAGGGCAACAAACTCAAGCTCCTCCCACATCTCTCTTTACAAATTCTCGTTATAGACTTCAAATTCGTGACTGGTGTTTTGTTTTGCTCTATCATCTGCGCTTCCGCGTTTGTCAATGCGTCAGGTCCAGTGTTACTCTTTTGCCGTAAATCGATGCGTGGGCCGTCTCCCGGAAGCTAGTTATTTTAGTCGATAAAGTTTTAAATATGGATATGAATACACACAATCGCATCACTTCGCTTCAGAAGGCCTTTATTAACCCTCGCAGGGCCGTGTGGAGCACTTTTATGCTGGATGAATGTGCTTTTATGGACTTCAAAAAATAAACGGCCATTCACAGCCATTATAAAGCTTGGAAGAGCCAGGACATTTTTTAACATAACTTCCGATTGTATTCGTCTGAAAGAAGAATGTCATATACACCTAGAATGGCTTGAGGGTGAGTAAATCATGGGCTAATTTAATTTTTTGGGTGATCTATCCCTTTAATAGGCTGATGGGAGAGTGTGTGTGTGGTACCTGATCCTCCAGAGGTCATCAAACAGGCCCTGCTCCAGCTCTGGCAGCAGTAAAGCGATGGCGGTCCTCGGCGTACATGCTGATGATGCGCTGGCCCGCACGCAGGGCCCGTGTCTCGCACGTACTCGTTCTCATCGGCCAGAGCCTGAACAGACACACACACACACACACAGATCTTTATCTACCCAGAGTCAATCAAACAGACCAGCTTATCAATGACTAGATGAGAACAATATTCCTGGATAAACAACGTAATGGAACGCAATTATGAATTTGAGAGAGAAACAATATTTGTGAAGAGTGAAAGTAGGATTGTGAAAAGTAGTATAGGATATTTAATGGGAGTCAAATATTAATGGTTAATATTTTTTCCCACCCACATGGCCTGGTCAAAGAAAAATATAGTTAACCAGAGTTATTACATTTTAATGAAATTTTTTCTTTAGAGAAACATGGACTGATCCATCAACGCAAAAAAAAAAACAGGAAAATGTATTAAGAAAATAAACGAATAAATAAATATGTATTTATTAAATATAATAAATATAATTTCACATAAATTAATATTTAAATTAAGAAAATACATATTGAGATATTTATTTTCTTAGTAATAAATTATTATTACAGTACTAAGAAAATACATTTCTTAATATTTTTAATAAATAAATATTAGAAAAGAAAACATTAACCACTTTAATAATAATTGATTAGTAAGAAAATACATCCATAAATATTACAAATGTTAAGATTTGCTTAATTATTAAAATAAACATTCTCATAATAAATCTATATTTATCTTATTAATAAAATAAATAAAGAATCACATAATTTTAATTTCATGTTGACATCAAACAATTTAAATACTTTTTAACAATTGTGTTTGAACTTCTGTTGAACTTGAAAATGCACAAGAGAAACAATGCGAAGAGATTAATACGCATTTAAACATGTTGTCTGACCTTTAGGATGCAAGGAATGATGGGACCCACGTATGGGGTGAATTTGTCCCCAAAGGTCAGAGGGAGGTAGATGAACAACATGATGTATCCGTCTCTGACGTGAGAAGCGATGTCCACTTTACTGGCCGTCTGGACCACGTCTGGCATCAGTTTATCCAGCTTCTCCACACCTAACGCTGCCATCACCTCAGCCAGACCTAACACAGGAATACAGCACAACATCCATATAGATTATAGACACACGCTGGTGTAATCACTGGTGTAATCATGCTCAGTTCCAGTTTTATGAAACTTAAGGTCATAAAAAGTCTCATCTTATATGTGACCCTGGACCACAAACCCAGTCTGGAGTCGCACGGGTATATCTGTGGCAATAGCCAACTATACATTGTATGGGTCAAAATGATACATTTTTCTTTTATGCCAAAAATCATTAGGATATTAAGATCATGTTCCATGAAGATATTTAGTAAATTCCTAACCTTAAATATATAAAACATGTATTTTTGTGAGTGAATGCAGCACAATCGTGAACATAAATGCACAACTTTAAAGGAGATTTTCTCAATATTTAGATTTTTTTGCATCCTCAGATTCCAGATTTTCAATAGTTGTATCTCGGCCAATTATTGTTAATAAATATGCTTATTAATTAAGCTTTCAGATGATGTATAAATCTCAATAAAAATAAAAAAAGACCCATAAGGTCCAGGGTCACATATGCAATATCTTAAATGGCATAACAAACAAATTTATTATATTTTAAAAGGTCTTAAATTTGGGGATAGAAAAACAGGAATCGTGATAGAGCCTAATGTGATTATTACATTTTAATAAGGTGATGATTTAATTATATAAATAAAAAGCAGGAACATGACGCTGTTTCACATTATACTGGTTCACGGGTTCAGAGCAGTTTACAATGAATACTACACATTTATGCCAATAGATTGCTTATGATCTACTGTTGATAAATTATGACAAGGTTTACTTGGTGTTTATATTGAAGATTGTTTTAAGAGTGCATATTTTTCATATCTTTTTGAATGAGCAGCCGGCAATAGCAAAGTATAGCTATATTCAGCGTGTAATTCACCGTCACAGGAAGAAAAAACTTAGAACATAATTACTCAAAATATAGATTTGACCTTTATTAGGGAAAAACAACTATTTAACATCTGCAAAAATGGCTCGAGGTCATGGTGTAAAGGACACTAGGTTGAAATTCCACCGAACCATCCCTTTAAGAGCAAGTTCTCCTCTGGGGAAAAGTGCACTTCAAGCCCTAGTAGTGTGTGTGTGTGTGTGTGTGTGTGTGTGTGTGTGTGTGCTGCAGTGAATCACCTTGAGCGGCACCAGAGCGGTCCACAGAGCTTTGTTCTGACGCCAGCGTCTCCATGAGCCACGGCACCAGATCATCAAAGCAAGTCTCGCCCATACCCTTCACCATGGCACCCAGAGCCTTAGCAGACACGGTCCGCACCTGAGAGAGATTGACACACGCCGTTAAAAACTGTTTATGAGTGGGCTTTAGGAGTTTCCACGGATCAGTGCAGACGATAGTACCTCGGGCACGGGGTCCAACAGAGACGCTTTGAGTCCTGGAATCACGCTGGGTAGGTATGGAGACAGATCCTGCAAAACAATACGGCATAAAAAAAAGATATTAAAGCAATGAGCCACTCAAGGCCGTGTGTTACAGTTATTTACCATTGTTAACAGATGTTCTTATCTAAAACTACTGGCCTAAGGTGGCGTACATCTGTTTAAAAAGCATTTAATTCTAATAGAATTTTATAGGCTATAAATAATCAGAGGATGCTCAAGCCACATTATTTATTTTTAAAAAAAGACATGAAAAACAGTTATATAAATAACTGAATGCATTGAAATATTAAATAAATAATAAAACTGCTATTACAATACCAGTGAAAAGTTTGGAATGTTTGTTTTTGAAGTCTAAAATAAAGTAAAAACAGAAATATTATTGAAATTTTAAATAACAGTTTTCTATCTGAATATATTTTAAAATGTAATATATTATTTATTGATTTTCAGATTCAGTGTCTTCAGTGTCACATGATCCTTCAGAAATAATTCTAATATGCTGATTTGCTGTTCAAGAAACATTTCTGATTATTATCAATGTTGAAAACAGTTGTGCTGCTTCATATTTTGTGGAAACTGATAGATATATTTTCAGGATTCTATGATTAATAGAAAGATGAAAAGAACTGCATTTATTAAAAAAAGAAAATTGTAACATTATAAATGTCTTTACTGTCACTTTTGATAAATTTAATGTGTCCTTGCTGAATACATTTTTCCTACAACTCATTTTTTTTATGAACTTTTGAAGGGTATTGTATGTGTATCTTTTGTTTTTGAATGGTTGCAAATGTGGATCATCGAATCCGCTTGCATTTCTTGGATGGGGAAAAAAGGCACCAGAGGTTGTCAACTTTTCAACATTTCTAACATCAACAATATCTAGGATATAAAAGAGCCAGTTGCGGTCAGAATCATGTCCTACCCTCTGGTCAGTTAGTGAGTACATGTTTCCGATGATCTGTGCAGCCATCTTGCGCGTGTCAGTGGATCGGTCCTGGAACGCTCTCTGGACGATGGGCATTATCAGAGCCAGAGACGGAGCGTCGATGAAGTGCACAAACTTGGTGTCCAGCAGCGTTTGCAGGCAGTGATGCGTCCTATGAGACGGGTCAGTCAAAGCGTCCAGTAGGATGGGGGTGATCGCTGCCCAATTCACAATATCAGTTCAGTGCCATCACAACACTAAAGCTCCAGTACATTAACACTCTGCCACACTTCACACCCACCCAAAACTAGCAGATTTACACAACAAACTAGAGATTGGAATTGGCCGATTTTCACGTGATCGGCCAAGTCCGAGATATGCCGATTTTATGCCGGTCAAATGCACTCGGGCGCCGCATGATTAACATCACCCAACATCAGCATCACACGGAACGCACATGTAGGAAACCTTGTGAATTATGGCCGTTTCACACTGTAAGCGTGAGCGGCGCGAATCTATTTCGGTGCATGTTAATCAATGAGTGCGTTTACACGCAGGAACGGCAGTGAAGCGCGGGTTTCGGCGGCGAGTCTATTTCTGCTGCGCTGCTCACGCTCAATTAAAGTGAAAGCAAGCTTTTGATGGATAAAATAAATATGATTTATTATAGTTTTATTAAATAAATATTGATTTAAAAGTGCCACAAATTAATCTATATTTATAGAAAATGTACCCATTTAAACTTGTTTTTATTATTCAGTTTGGGTAAAAGTACCAGTATATGGTGTTATATATATATATATATATATATATATATAAAAAAAGGAAAATAAATATTTGTGTGCGCTCGGCTAAAACCAGTATCAGCAGCTCAAACTCAATGAAAAATCAGATATCGGCCTAGAAAATTGTAATCGGTGCATCTCTACAACAAACATCCTAGACAGACAAATACTGATTTAAGCTCTTCTTCAAACATGAATGTTTCATACCCAGGATCTCAGGGTTGCGGATAACAGAGCCGATCTGTCGGAGCGCTTGCTGACCGGCCTTCTGCACCTTCACATGAGAGTCCGTCAGAACCTCCGTCAGCTTGGGAACGATGTTCGGGAGACACGAGGACAACTGCTTAGGAGCGCAGTACGCCATCGCACCCAACAGCTCCACAGACCCTACACACACATTAGACAGAACACTAAAACACTATACTTCAAGTACGATAGTGATAATGATGACAACAAAAAATACCGGTATATATTAAATAAGTAATAATAATATATAATTATAAAGATTAAAATAAAAAACAAATAATTGATAATTAAATATAAAATACATTTAAAACATTCTGTATTTCCATGTGAGATAGTGATAATGATTAATATTTTTTTTTTAGAAATAAAAAAATATATACCGGTAATTATAAAAATAAAAATACTATACTATAGTAAAAAAAGTGAGACAGTTATGATTTATAATAAAAAATATATTAAATGAATAATAATAATAAAAATGTGCTAATAAAATTAAAATAATAAAATAAACAATGCTCTGCATTTCCACGTGAGACAGTGATAATTAATTATAAAATACAAATAATAATAAATCTAAAATATATAAGTATGAAAGAAACTACTATGATTATAATTATAATTAAAATACTATAATAAATTATTAGACAATGCTCTGCATTTCCATGTGAAACAGTGATTAATAAATAAAATATTATAATAATATAAAATAAACAATAGTAATTATGATATAAAAAAATCATTATAATAATTAAAATAAAATGTACTATAATAATAAATATATGTATAAATATTAAACTTATCAATTTAAAAAACAATAATTATAGGGTTGAACACTACACACTCTCAAAAACTATTTAGCTTCCCAAGAATTCAGACACACACACAAAAAAAAATGCATTTTTACACAATCATATGGTAATATTTGATGAATACGGTGTCAACAGTGTGCCGTGATGAGCAGACCTGCTTTGGTCCTCCAGGACTCCTCCTCCAGTGCCACCAGCAGAGACGGCAGCACCAGCTTCACCCCGTGAGCGCTCAGATTCCTCATCACAGCCTTGGCACAGTCGTCCGCAGCCTGACACACAGCACAACGACAAATCATGACGCAGCATTCATTTACAATATTATATATTTCTCCATCCTTACGGAAAGCGGACAATCACAGCCAAATAAAAACATCTGATTGTATTATTATCATAGCATATGTGATAATGGTAGTGGTTAGTGCTGCACAATTTAGCATCAATATCGCAATGTGCGCATCCACGACAGGCCCGGTTCTAGAACCAAATCACTGAGGGTGCTTCTGAAAATAGTGAGGGTGCTTACATAAACGTAGGGTCATCCACATTTTTTTAATCTAGGGGGAGGGTCACCCAAATTTCATATTGTACCGTTTTTTTGTATTCATGAAAATAGAAAAATGTCAAAGTGGCTTGTTTGGTGCATATTTTTCCATGTAGCGCCATGTAGCTCTCTCAGTCTCGGCCCCCCAGCGCCAGCAGATGGTCTGACCCAACAAAATCGTTTGATAGTGCGCGCGCGTACACGCTCAGAAACAGTGCATCATGTCAGAACAGAACGCCAATGAAATGTTAACCCGGCAAAGCTTTAAACCACGAGCAAATAATGAACTTTTGTGATTGCGAATAAGTGCAGTGTCCTGAGTAACTCTACCGCTGTGAAGTATAGTCACTGACATGAAGCTGACTAGCTCAAAGGTTTCACGTTGCCTGCCTAGCAACTAAATATTATTTTAAAGCTTCAAACCAACAGCAGAAACGCTAGGCATTTTATTTAAAAAATGGTAACACTTTATAATAAGGTTTCATTTTGTTAGCGTAAACTAATTTCCTGAGCGGGACGCACACACGCAAACAAAGTGGGCAATTAAAGAGACATCTTCACCTATGCGTATCGCGAAAGGACACAACCAATCAAATGCATTAAACATGAAAGCATAATTAAATCATTTCTGATTTGAAAAATCGTGTTAATGGATTTATTTTGTGTATTAGCCTATATGTATGAGTGTGAATCCGTCTGTGTTTCTATTGTCGGCAAAATCTCGTTTACATGTGTGCTATTAATAATTTCATCTGAGGGTGCTTTCACTTTTGTTTGAGGGTGCTTAGCACCCTCAAGCACCCCCGTAGAACCGGGCCTGATCCACGATAGTCACAAGAAAAAGGGAAAAACTTGCAGTCTTCACGCCTACTTGAACACTTACAAATACAGGAAATACATCATGCAAGTAGACAAGTGGTCAAGTGCAAAGACCACAAGTGTGGGCAAATAAAACTGGTTATGATGCAGTGTGAGACCGGAGGAGTGTTCGTACCTCTCTGACGTACTGGTTCCCATCACCGAAACAGAGCAGCAGGTGAGGGAGGACGTGGACCACATACGGTTCAAATAACTTCCCCAGCATGTTACACAACATCTCAAACGCGAACAGAGCACCTGTGAGAGACAGAATTAAGGGCTTGGTGTTACCTTCAACTCTATGCTCTAGCTCAATTATAACATGCTACTTTTTATTTTATTTTCTTGAATGTATAACTTTCTGTGGAAAGGAAGAGAGCAGGGAATGGGAACAGCACACAAGCTAGACTCGAACCTGCTTCACCCACATGTGCACCACAACTCATGCACTGACCACCGGCTCAAAATCAGTCCATTTATTTCATCATTACTTATTACTGGTATCCTTCATTTGCATTTTCATTTGCATTTGCAACCTTAGTTTATTACCTCCGCTCCAACCTCCTTTATAGTCTAGAGCTTAAACTCAGTGAAAGTGTTTGTGACGTGCTGGAGGACACTTTACATGGTGCTGGACTCTTGCATTCACAATACAAGATCTTGACCAAAAATGTATGCATTTATTTCCATCAAGAAACATTGTATTGGTCATTACAACATGCTAGAAACATAATAATCACTGAAATAATGAGCCAATCACAGACTCTTATCCCTCTGGGGACTAAGCCCTTTTTGGTCCGTTTTCTAAATGTTTACATTTGGGCTTATAAACCATATCATATGTAATGGTGACGGGACACCATGTGTTTGGTATCTATGGATTCAGAAGACCCTAAGCTAACATAAGCATGCATGTAATGCGTTTATAAAGAAAGTATGAGTGAAAAATGTACAATAAACAAGAGAATTTCAAAAACGAAAATCTTATTTTTGTCATTTATTACTGAAAATCACCCCTCACACAACAATAGTGAACAGTTTTTGAACAAAAAATATAATTTCAAACCCTTTGCTTGACAGACATTTGTAATTGTTTGCGCTCTGTGATGCTCCGCTCCGTTCGCTCTCTGTCTCCTCCACTCGACGCTGATTGTACATAGCTGTCCCTTTACTATGGTACCATCACTTGCAAGGCTATTAGCTAGAATACGCCATGGTCACCTTCCTCTGATTGGCACCTCTCTATCATTAATAGTTTTTAAGAAAATTACACATTTGTAAAAGTACGCAATTTTGGGCGGTACCGCCCAATTCGTCCCCAGAGCGTTAAACATTTGCCTATTTAAATCCAAACAGCACATTTTTTTGGTCAAGCAGTGTATAAATGTATAATAAAATATTATTTTTAATAAATAGTAATATATATATATAATTTGTCATGCCAATAAAGCACACTTAACTGTAAGGTAAAGCATTAGTTTTTCCTTAAAGGTGCCCTAGAATGTGAAATTGAATTTAACTTGCCATAGTTAAATAACAATAGTTTAGTACATGGACATGACATACAGTGAGTTTCAAACACCATTGTTTTCTCTTTCTTGTTTAAATCTCGTTTTTGAAAAACACCCCTGAAAAACGGGCGAATCTCCACATAACACCTACTGTGACGTAACCGATGGGATCATTAATATGTACGCCTCCAAAATTTGTTTTGGGGCTGGGTTATCATGACCAACAAGACGAAAAGAAACTTGTGACCACCATTTTTTAAATAGCTGCTAATCGAGCTAATAGCTGCTCGATTGTAATTTCCGTCTATGCAAGTTACGGCGAGATTCGCCGTGTTTGGATGCCGATGTAGTTTCGCAAAGCCATGAGCATCAATAGTAACGCAACGAACGCCCGCAGTGAAAGAGCCAATCAGAGCAGAACTCCTCATTACTATTCATGACCCTTCCAAATAAGGTAAAAAACAGACCATTTCATTCTAGGGCCAATTTATAGGGTTGGAAATTGACCTGTAAAACCTTTTCTGGACATTTTAAATGGCTTTTTAAGCCACATACCCTCTATGTAGATATCAGGGACAAAATTAAAATATTATTTCAACACATTCTAGGGCACCTTTAAACAATGCCTTGTAAGCCGCAGCCTCCCTCACCTTCTCTGCGTCTGGAGTTCTTCTTGTCCTGGATGGCGTCGGTCAGAGTGCTCATGATCTCCTGCTGTTTGAGAGACAGGATTCCCAGACCTTTGACCAGCCCGGCCAGCCCGTACGCGGCTCCCTTCCGCTCGGCGTATTTATCGCTCTCCAACAGGAGCTGCAGGAGCTTCCGCACCATCCCACCAGCGTCCTCCTTTATAGCAGGAACCAGAGGAGGAAGACAACTCGCCACCGACTCCTGGACCTGAGCAGCGCCAGACAGAGACGGATGCATGGGAATATTTTAACGCTGTCATTTATATGCACCACAGTCACTTAATGAGAAAAATAACCAAACAGTTACAAATACATATATATATATATATATATATATACACACTAGATAGCAAATCTCAACTGCTTGATTGCTTGTATCATCGAAAAATTTAACTACCGTATATTATCGCCCAGCTCTTATCTGCTAAATACGATTATGAAGATTAAGATCATGTTAATAATGCATGGAAAAGCTGCTTTGTAGGGCTGGGATGATACACATATCAAGATACTATCACGATACTTGGGTGCCGATACGATATGTATTGCGATTATGTATGGCGATTCAATATTGCAATGTATTGCGCTCTTTCTTTCTTTCTTTCTTTTACACTAGACCATGGGGGAAAATCTAAATCATACACTTATACAGACTGTACATGATGTACACGAGTCATATTCACAAAAACAATTCATCACATCTTTCTGACTTTTATTTCAGAAGCATCATACAATACTACATTCTCTTGAATAAAACAGTCACTTGTTGCCACCTAGTGGCGAAAGAATGTAATCGATAAATGCGTTATTTTAGTTTCTATCAAAAGCTGATTTACTCTGCTTTTGATTGCAGTGTTTATATTTGAACTTATATTTTTATCCTAGTACTTCTGTAATAATATGCAGGGGTGCAAACACATGTATGGTCAAAAAAGAGAGAGGTAATCGAAGCCCTCGTCCCGCGGCAAATGTCCGGTATATATTACTGCTATTTCATGAAAACAATTTCACCTGATGATTTGAATAGCTCTTTTTGTAAAGAATTAATAATTCTAGGATGATTGGGGTAATTGTGTAGGGTAGGACTAGTCCATCTGCATAGAAACTATAAACAAAATACAAATATGAATACAATAAAACACAAATACACGAGAAATAAAGCAGTGTTTTATGTTTTTCAGGTAAATTAACTGTATTAAGTATTAATACAGTTTATCTTTTGACAAAACGTGATTTTTCTCTTTCTCTTTTGTTGTTTGATTAACTTTGGTGACACAAACAGCTGCAGGTATATATATATATATATATATATATATATATATATTGGGTGCTGTCCCTTTAATTCGAATGCACGTATACTGGTAATGACACGCATCCGTTTTGACTGCGTTTACGGGGAAACTCGTTGAGACGGACACTGGCTTATTTTTTCGTGCACATGTCTGTTCAAACACAAATAGATAAGATAGAAAAGGGAATTCGGTGTTCACGAACTTCACGTGCTGTCTGCGACTGCGTGGCTCTGTGCGCCGACAGACCATCTACATTTGGATGTGAAACATAATAGCCTATATATAGCCTGATACAGCAAAGACAACGTCGGCAGTATTGACGGCAAAATAGGCTACAGAATATTTCGTTCTGTAGGCCTGACGGGCAATATTTGAAAATCGATAATTAGGCCTATTTTTTTTATTACAATTATATATGCATTTGTCAAAACCGAGAGACATTCAAGCATCAAAATATAATTTATTAATATGTATTTGCGCCTTCTATTTTGTCTGAAAACTTCCAACACTCTTGCGTGTCGCGTGAAAAATAGGCATCGGTTGCGGTTCTATTTCTAGCACGCGGTTTCGGCGCGGCTCGAGAAGTGTGTAGTCACACAGGCAGGGCCGGCGCTCCGTACACGCACTGCGCGTAGCAGGCATTGTGCTCTAACCAGTTAACATGAGAGCCGACATAAAAACGGACACTCCACGCCACGCAGAGAGAAATGTGATGCAGTGGCAGATCCAGAGTGAGACAGAAACACTAGTGGTTCACGCTTGCGCACATACTGCTGGTTTGGCGCGCAGTGTTCTGATTCGCTTATTTCCTATTTACTTGTTGGTGGACGCAATCCAGAATTACTGTCGGTTAAATTATAATCAGACCCTCTCAACCCCGCCCCCCCTCCTTAAAAAAAACTCTTCGGATCTGCACGATTCACACAAGTCACCCAAACTGACGTGAAAAAAGCGGGAGGCGCCGAAAAGCGCGCTGTTTGCACCCATGAATATGAACTATTGTATCACAGAAATAATGATGCTATGAGGCTGATCATACTGTTTGTGAAGCTGTTTCATGGCAACTCTCTCTGGGTCAGCGGCTGCGCCAACACAGCTTTGAATGTTGCGATATGATTGACAGACGGATTGGAAGAAGATCACGCGGGTGTTTGAATCGAGATCCTATCTCACGTCGCTTTCACGCGTCCACTTGGGACTTTACGACACTTAACACTCATTCCATCCTCTGTTGGAACAAAGTGGTTAACTTCTGTCAACCTTATCTATAAGCAAGGACAAAAATAAAGCAATTTAATTTGAATTAATATCGAATCTGTAAACAAACAAAAAAATCACGATAGTTAGGCGAATTGTTTTTTTCTCCCAGCCCTACTGCTTTGAAACAATGGAACATTGTGTAAAGTGCTATAAAAATAAACTTGACCATCTGAGATGGATGTTCAAAGGGATCCCTGGGTATTAAGTCATGCATGGCTTCAAATAACTAAATGATGCCTCTTACTGAAATATGTAGTAGAAAACCCATCAAAGATGTATTTTATTTTTAAAAAATCACATCGTTTTATACATATTTTGAACTATAAGAGGCGGCATTATTCTGATGATGTAAAATGGTTGCACTCCGTGAGCTACTAGCGCTGTCTGTTGCTATTTTTACCACAATACATCTCGCATTAGACAACTCTGAAAATAAAATACTGACATGATGACCACAGCTACTGAAAGAGCTTACGGGTGGCGATGGATACAAGTATAGGTTTAAACCAAATGCTGTACCATGACTTTTCCCCCAAAAGGAGTGTAAACGCCCCAGCTATCGAGGGAAATTAACATCTCTAGCGGCCGCGAGTCATGATTAGCGTCGGCATGTTGACATCCTAACAGATGGCATGTAACGTTTCTTGCTTCAGCCGTTTGTAAGCTAGTCGAGTAGCTGTGGTCCACTAAAAGACTCAAAGGCATCAAGGCTAAAGTGGAGAGAAAAAATAAGCGGGTTTTTTATAAAGTTTTGTCATCCACAGGTATCTTCCCATGCTTTTCTCATCCTATTATTGCAAGAAAAGCACTCTTATATTGCTTCTCTTGTTGCCTTTTGACTGAAAATGACAACCAAAGGCCACACAATGTGGTATCGCATTTTCTGAGTTGTATTTTATTTTCTGAGTTGTGTATTCTGAGCTGTGTTGCAGTAAAAAGCCAAAGACTATAGAAATAAGCGCCAGTAGCTCACCGAGTGCAACGTCATCGACGCAGAATGTACTGTGTGTACATAACAAATGACGCCCCCCATAGACCAAAAACGATGTCGACTTTTTTAAATAACATACATTTTCATGGGTTTTCTACTACATATTTAAATAAGAGACATAATTTTCGTTATATTAAGCTATACATGTCTTCATACTAGGGGATCCCTTTAATACAAAGTAAACGAGCAAAATTAGCTTCAGACCTGTTGTGATGGAGTTGAGAGGGCAGTGATCAGCTTGGCCATGATGGGTTTGACTTTCGGGTCACTCTTGTCCAGATGTTTGGCCAGCGAGCCCATGAGGATGACCACACTCTGCCTCACAGAGTCATAGCTGGCGTCCTGCGGCGCGCTCTTCAGAAACTCCTCGAACACGGGCAGCAGAGAGCTCACGTTGTCCTGCGAGACAGAAACAGCATCAGAGAGTGAGCGTGGCTTCGGGAGAACGAGAGCGAGGCGTCTGATGGAGTAACACTACCTTGCCGTGTGTGTTGAGAGCGGACAGTGCCGCCTCCAGCATGCAGCGCCGCACCTCTGTGTGTCTGTCGTTAAGAGCGTCAGGCACAAAGAACAGGAACAGGGGCAACACCTGACTCTCATCCAAGAACTCAGCCAGTTTATTCAGCGCCAGAGCAATGCCACACCTGCACACAGGAAACGCATCACTCACAAGCCCGTCCCAGGGAGGAAACTGATATATGACTGATTTTTAACTCAATCCTGGTGAACCGCATCTGTAGCATGATGTTGATTATCGCAAATAACCCTTTGTAAGTTACTTTGTAAACACACACATAATGCATTATAAATGGAAGTTCTGTGGGCGAATGTAGTGTTAAGTACATTTTGAAGGTATAACCAGGATATTACATGTCTTTGCATGAGACTGACATGGCAACCTTGTCTGTCAAGTTATCCAATCATTTACCTCAAAAAGAGCTTGAAAAGATAAACAAAGTAAAAAATGTCTTGCTATTCACGCATGAGTGCTAAAATTATGTAAAGAATGAAATCTAAAATGAATAGCCTACCTAAACTATATAACTAATTTTTTTTTAAATAAAAAATTATGTTAATACATACATAAATAGAACATAAACTAAAACTAAAAAGAAATCAAAAACAAAATAGACATTTTCTAAATAACTATAATTAGAAAAGAAAGAAAAACTAAACTGAAATCGAAAACCCCAAAAAAGAAATAAGACTTTTCTAAGTAACTAAAATTAAACAAAAAAATACAAACTAAATAAAAACTAAAAAGAAATAAAAAACATGAAATAAAAAAGACATTTTCTAAGCGACTATAATTTCTATAACTCAGACATTGTCACAGATGTTATCTAAATACAATGGATGAATAGATAGATAGATAGATAGATAGATAGATAGATAGATAGATAGATAGATAGATAGATAAATAGACAGATAGATAGACAGATAGATAGATAGAGCGAGCGATAGATAGAGCGATAGATAGATAAATAGAGTGATAGATAGATAGACAGATAGAGAGCAATAGATAGATAGATAGATAGATCGATTGATAGAGAGCGATAGATAGATAGAGCGATAGATAGATAGATAGAGCGATAGATAGATAGATAGAGCGATAGATAGATAGATAGAGCGATAGATAGATAGATAGATAGATAGATAGATAGATAGATAGAGAGCGATAGATAGATAGATCGATAGATAGAGCGATAGATAGATAGATAGAGCGATAGATAGATAGATAGATAGACAGATAGATAGATAGAGCGAGCGATAGATAGATAAATAGAGTGATAGATAGATAGACAGATAGAGAGCAATAGATAGATAGATAGATAGATCGATAGATAGAGCGATAGATAGATAGATAGATAGAGCGATAGATAGATAGATAGAGCGATAGATAGATAGATAGATAGAGCGATAGATAGATAGATAGATAGATAGATAGATAGATAGATAGATAGATAGATAGATAGATAGATAGATAGATAGATAGATAGATAGATAGAAACTAAGCAAAAACTACATTAAACTGAAACTAAGTGCTCTTACCTGGCCTCCCATTGGTCTGGAGGAGCTTCAGAAATGATGCGTCCCAGAGCGTCCAGAACCGGAGGAGGTCTCTGAACACAAAACACACACAAATCCCTGAGCATCACTCAAAGCAATCCCATAAAAAACGACAATCTAGAGTGATTCGCCTTTACAATGATGGCCATTCAATTTTAAATATTAGGGCAATGAATAAAAAAAACTAATTATAAAAGCCCATCTGAGTGATTTATGACACTTAAACACAGCGGCTTTAATTTCCCAGATGAATTTTAATTAAGTGCTACAAGGCTTAATGAAATATTGATGTCTGGGTCCTAAATCTCCAGTGTGTGAGACTCACGTAGAGTTTTCTGATGGTAGAGCTCAGTGAGTTGGGCCAGAACGGTGGCCGACTGCTCCTGGTACTGGCTGACGGCGCTGGACAAAGCCTCGGCACCCGCTGACCGCACCGCCTCCTCGTGGTGGATCACATCCTCGATCAGGAGCGGACAGAGTTCAGGGACCAGATCCAGACACAGAGCCTGCCAGAGTCTGACACACACACACACACACACACAGCATGAGCAACACTCACACCACTGCAGAGCGTTTCAACCATAATCAATGATTCACTGGTGTTCAAAAATCATTGTATAGCTGCTGAAATAATGGATTTTATATACAGCACTGTGCAAAAGTCTCAGTTTTAGATATTTAGATATTTTGCTGTAGTGTGTCAGGAAAAATATCAGTTTCAAACATTCCTTTTGCCATTAATTGTAATAATCCAGTGAGATGTTTGTATGCACAAGCAGTCTGACAGCAGCCGGTCTGATCTGACCTCGCCATCAGAGTCAGAAACATAAACAACTGAGACAGAGTAAATCCAGAACTGCAGCAACGTCTTCAAATTTCTTCAAGCGTCTCGGAGACATTGCCAGAGTTCTTCTGGATTTAGTCAGGTGAAATAATGCATATTTTTGATCATTTCATTGTATTTTGACACTAATGCATTCACTTTAGAAATGTACATAATTTTAGCTGAATATATATATATATATATATATATATAATTAGCTGGTGAATTGTTCATATATATATATATAAAACAATTTTTTTGACACATTATTTAATTTTGGTGATATATATATTGGTATATATATATATCCAAATTTTTTTTAAGACAAAAGTCTTTTAACTTCAGTAACGTCCATGAGTTTAGCTGGTGACAATGTATTTTTTTTATTTGATTTGATGTTATTGCATTTTTTTTCCAACACAAACGCATTTAAAAATATATTATTTATGTTTTTTTTTTTTTTTTTACTGTGACAATATATTCCATTTTAATTCAACACAAATGTTTTTTAACTTTAGAAAGGTCCATTATTTTGTTTTTTTTTTGCTTTTTTTTGTACACAAATGAGAGATGCTTGCTATAAAACTATACATCAACAGCAGTTCATTTCCATAGAATAGCCCAGATGGCAACTGTGAACAGCACTGAAGTCCACATGACAAACCATTTCCCAGAGCCCTGTTTTCAGATTAGCTTGAGTGTTATTCCCTGGAGTGAGCTTTAACCCGAACCAGACTCTGATGTGAAACTGATTAGAACCAGCACCACAGGCTGCAGTGTGTGAAAGTGATTCTACACTAAAACGGCATGACTCACTTCTCTGCCAGAGCTCTGCCCTCCTCCTCCACGTCGAATTTGGCCACCCACAGTCTCCTCAGCATCTTCAGACCGCTGGCGTCAGCGCTGTCGGTGGGTAAGGCCAACTCCATCTCCAGCAGACCCTACGAGAGTCAGTCCACAGGTGTACTTAAAAACATTTCATAGTAGACTGTCAATACAAAGTAGGGCTGCACGATTAATCGCCATTTCCATATAATCGCACTTAAACCGACAGAGGCTGTGATTATTAGTCATGCGCAGCTCGTCATTGATGAACGGCTCTGTAAACGCTGCTCCGTCTGAAAGCATTGAGAGCTTGAGACACTTATAACGTGCATTTGAATAAGAAAAGTTTTGAAGAACAACATTTAATAACATGCTTTTACTCCAAACTCATAACGACAGTTGAGGATCCTTCTGTGAGATGATGCGCTTCTTACACAGAATAAGGCAGTCGTGTGTTTATTAGTCATGTTCAATCAATCAAAGGGTTTCAATCTTCTGTTTATACAGATACAGAGATAAGGGTTTCCTGGAATGACTTGCGTTGTCTACTACTTCTGCGGGGCATATTTGGCATGTGTGTGTGAGACGCCCTCTGGTGTTCAGATGGATATGTGGTGTGTGTGTGTGTGTGTACTTGTACAACTATCTTTGTGATGTCCAGTTTGAGTTTTAGACCATTGGACAAAGAGAGTAAAGTGAGGACATTTTGGCCGGTCCTCACTTTCTGAGACCCCTAAAGGCCTGTTTGAGGGTCAAGACTTGGTTTTAGGGATAAGGTTATAATGAGGTTAAGGGGAGGTTTAGGGTAAGGGTTCGGGTTAGGCACTTAGTTGTGATGGATAAGGTTAGGGTAAACTGCCAGAGATTGCATTGTGTCAATGAATGTCCTCATAAAGATAGATGTACAAGTGTGTGTGTGTGTGTGTGTGTCTGTGTGTGTCTGTGTGTGAGACGCCCTCTGGTGTTCAGATAGAGCAGTAATAACTACCGATCAGCTGCTGCACTGACAAGCTGCGCATAAAAATAATCGCAGCCTTTGCCAAATCGTGTGCGGTTTCATTGGGGACTATAAGTCGCATCAGTAAAAAAATTTGTCATAAAGAGGAAAAAAACATATATAAATTGCACTGGACTATAATAACTACAAAATCCAAGACCAAGAACAGACACTTAATCTGGAAAGGCGAGTTATTCAGCTGCACAATAGCACACAGAACAACAGGCTGAAGGTGTCCGGTGTGTTAACGTAACACACTAACAGTTATTCAGCTCCACAATAGCACACAGAACAACAGGCTGAAGGTGTCCGGTGTGTTAACGTAACATTAACAGTTATTCAGCTGCACAATAGCACACAGAACATATACCTGGGAGGCTGAATAGGCTAAATTAACATTAGCCAGCGAGTCCAACAAGTTACCAGTAAGCAAGTTCACCAAGCTCCCGATCTCATTCCTCAACACTGAATCCATTGACTTCTTCATCCTCGGTGTCGCTTCTGAACAACTCCGCTAACTAGAGCGCCCTCTCGCGGCTGTAGACGGTAATGTTTTCTCTTGGTTCATCTCAGTCAGTATGAATTCATTTTGATATAAGTCGCACCTGACTATAAGTCGCAGGACCAGCCAAACTATGAATAAAAGTGTGACTTATAGTCCGGAAAATACGATAACTGTGCAGCCCAAATAATGTCAATACAAACGTGTTCAAAGCCAAGATGACATCAGAAAGGTACTGACCCTCAGCGCAGCGTCTCTGACTGAGAAGCACGAGGACAGTAAAGCCTCCAGCAGAACGTCGATCTCAGGCTGTTCGGCGAGCGAACATCCCTCCTGTCCTCCAGCGCTGGTACACAGAGCCGTCAGGCAGTCTGATGCCAGCACCTGCAACAACACACACAGTCACAACACAACTCCCCTCAAATACTGAGTGTGTCTCTTGATTCGAGGCTCTACCTGAAGGCGAATGGTGGACGTGCCGATCACTTTGGTCAGAAGCAGCAGCATACTGACTCTGGGCAGCAGCTCTGGGCCAGTCTGGACAAACAGGAGAACACATTCATTATAAACTCCTGGCGTTTCAGTTATGCACACATGGATAGACTCAACATAAATATGCACGCATGACAATTTATTAATTGCAAATCCTCTTAAAATCATGGGCACATGAATGAGATTTTACTTTATAAACATCCATAGCTATAACTGGACTTTTTAAAATAAATTTCATTTTTAATTTATAATTTATTTATTTTTATTGTGTATTTAAATATAAACAAAACATATTTAAGTTTATATTATATATATATATATTATTTCATATATATGTAGTAATATAAACATATTTTAATTTAATAATGTAATCTTAAGTGTTTTTTATTCAATTAAACTTCAAACAGAAATTATTATTGATATTTTTTAAAGATGCAAATAGGAGATACATAATCAAAACAATAAAACAACAACAATTTCATATAATAATATTTCATATGACAACAACAAAATTCATCTTGTATATAAATCATATCCTAGTGCGCCCAATTGTGGTCAACCATTTATTAATTCCCTTAATCAAAAACAAAAAGTCATCAGAAAATCACGAGATCGCTGCAGTATCAAATGACAAACGATTCAGACAAATAATAAAAAAAGTCTTGTTCCAGAAGCTGTTTCAATTGGATATGTCACAATAGGGGGAAAAAGACTTTGAAAAGGCCTGTTCAAATCAAGAATTATAACGATATCTATATTAGCGTCCAAACCAGCGGACGATAGAGTCCTGTTTTTCATAAGCGCGCTGCAGTTTTGTCGTCTGCCGCTTTAATGCTCAGGCTCTTAAAGCAGGATGAATTCTGATTGGCTGTCAATGTTTTTATCGTTTATCAGCTGGAAAAAAAATAGTTGTGAAAGTGATTCAAACGATACAGATCTCTGCCGTTATCATATTAGCTGTGGTGTGGACTCTGATATTCATTATATAATCTATCAGAACGGATTTTTAGAACTATATCTTTATGGTTATCACTATATTTATCATCCTATGTGTGAACGGCCCTGAAGAATGGCATGCTAATTAGTTATGTATAAGAACATTTACATGTCAGTTTACGGCACGATTTGTTCTCATTTTTAATATCTGACCAAACCCACAGAACTTAGGATCGATTTCAAATCTGAAATGTAAAATTTAATTGAAAAATTCCTGAATGACTTCAGTTGATGGATCAATAAATCAAAACCACAGATTAATGGCAAAGCAACCCGTCGAGAACCCAGCAGTACCTCGTCTATGACCGTGTCGTCCGAATGCGCCCGCAGCTGTGCGTGTGTGTTGATGACCTGTAGCGCGCGGGTCATCGTGAGCTCCGTGTCCTCTGAGGATCCGCTGCTCTGACTCAACACAGCCTGAAGAAGCGGGAAGCAGAAGGAGAACGCCGGCGCCGGCAGGGGAAACGCTTCTGACCCTGCAATCATTGAGAGGTTTGCCAAGTTACAGAAGCTCTTTATTATTTGTTTGGACCATGAGCCTGAGGTCCACTTTCTTAAACCAAAAGACCTGTTGTAATTTAGTTTTCATGTGCATTAGCTCCCCTCTGCTGCATGTGTGTGTGTGTGTGTGTGTGTGTGTGTGTGTGTGTGTGTGTTTCACCGGTTTTGGCGTCTCTCTGAGGTGTCGTGTTTGTATGCAGCAGTAAGATGGTGCGCTGCGTCGCTGTGTTCAGATCTTCTTGAGCCCAAGCAGGATCCAAATCACACTCTGGCTTCAGCTGACGCAAGGTCACATGACCCACGAGAACCGCTAAACATATAGAGAGAAAAACAAATCTGAGCCACATTCACACATGACAGCAAAAGTAGACATCTGTTATTCACACATGCTAAAACAATCAGAACGGACCGTTTTTAACCCTGTAAAGCCTGACATATGAAATAATAGTCAGAAAAATCTTTTTTTTTTTTTACAGTTTATCAAACCTTCAGACAAAGTTTTAAAAGAATAGAAGTTTGTATGCGTGTTTTTCCGTATAATATTAGATGCATCAGGCTTTTATGACTCAAATAGTCTGATATAGTGAGGACTCAAGGAGGAAAAACACCTCAATTTTATTAAGAGGCCCAAACTGAGCAACTGTGCCAAAACACAAGATGAAATTCTGATAGCTTGTTATGCAAGTCAGTGAGATCTTTATAACAGTATAGCAGATACTTGCATAAAATGCATATTAATATCAGTGGTCACTCTATACCTGCCAATAATGTCTTTGTAAGATGATAAGATCAAGATAAGAAAATGATTAAGATCAAATGTTTTATGATCCGTCTCTGTAGTTTTCAAACATATAATGCAATACAATGATGATTAAGAGATGAACAAATAAACCTTGCTCAAAAACCTGATGATCATATTAACACTTACATTTGAACATGATTTTTCTAAAAAACTGATGCATGGATAATCAAGTAAGCCTCAGTTGCTTCAGTGCAGTAAGTGTTTAACTTGAAATATGACTAACAATATTAAAGATAATCTTATGTCTACTCATAAAAATCATTAAAGATTTCACAGCAAAAGACACGTGAACCACCATTATACTAAAAGGCATTTTACTTGCTAATAAAGTATGAACTATCAATCAGACGACAGAAGGCATAATTATAATAGTAGCAACAGGATTTCCAGCAGTTTTGATCATGCTGATCATCCAGAGGCCTTGGAAATGTGCACATCAAACATGATACAGTAGTTTTATAGGGTTAAACATGCATTTGCATTCACAAAAACGTACATAAAACATTTATATTATGAAAACAAGGAAAATAGGAAAAGGAAGGCTTACCCAAGGAGTGCAGGTGTTTAGGCATCAGAGCGAGGCCGATGCGCAGGAACACGGGTTTGACGCGTGGAGCCGCCACAGGAGACTGCAGGAGAGGAAGAAGAGCCTGCACGACTGCAGGAAGATGAACCCAGATCAGAGGAGGACGACGGGCCAGAGTCGCCTCTAACAGACCCATCGCACACTGCAGCTCCAGGTCCAACTGAGAGAGAACAAGAGAGACACGTCTCAATGGTGTTACACTTAAAGACACACTTCAAAAGTTAATCGATCACCTGTTTATTCATGTACACCATATTTCACTCTACATCGTTCGTGCTCAAACCAACAACAAACGCACTTCCGGGAACTTCATAAAAGCAGTCCCCCCTTTTTCCTTTCGGTAAACAGTCATGTGTAATCTTAAACAATATTTAGCACTGAGATATACATGTGCATTTTTTCCTATCCGAGCCCGGCCCGCGTCCGACAAGCATTAAGATATTTATGTCTGCGCCCGACAGAGTTCAAATTTACTTCTTTTTTTTTTTCTCATACTAATATGACACATGTACGTTTGTTTGTGTGGTAAGCCCACTTTTATTAAAGGTCCCATATTGTCAAAACTGAAATTTCCTGGCTTTCTTCATGATAGCAGAGGTCTAGGGGCTGTGAAACTAGCATATAAGTTTAAAAACAGTCGATCCACAGACAAATGCATAAAGTAGCTGTGCCTTTTCACAAGCCGTTGTGACTTCCATATAAATGTGGTGTCAGAACTACTCAGTCTCCGCCTTCGGTCACCACCCCCCACCAATAGTGGGGAAAACAACAGTCCAATCAGAAGAGAGGCTCATGAATATTAGGTAGACAGGCCAAAATCGACCTGTTCTTGGCCGAGCTCCTGAGAAAGGAGCTCTGAAATATATATTGAGATGTTTTTGGTACTTGTACCGCATATATATATATTCTTAACCCTTTAGCTGTCACTCCCCTTTTTGAGAATGGACATTAAAATGCACTATTCAAGCTAAAATGGTTGTAATTCAAGAATGCTTTGGAGTATAGACCTAAGTTTGGTCTTGTTTTAAAGGGAAAAAATTACAGATTATTGCTGATGTGAAATCACTTCAAAAAATTAAAGTATAAAAAAGTTATGGAAGTTTAAATTTACATTAAATCCAATATAATTTATTTAATATTTTTCTTTTATATAAAATATATATATTACAAAATAGTTTATACAAAAAAATTACTATAAAATCAAAGCCAAAAATCTAACCAAGGTGTGTTCCAAATTTGAAGTTGATATAATAAAAATTGAAGTTCCCATGAGATTTTGTTTAGGCGTATTACCAACAATAGCCTCCGGGTGTCATTAAATTCCATTGAATTTAACTGTATGCATTCTGCCATAATAATTGTATCAATTTCTGTCCAAATATCACTTCTGTCACAAAATATGGAACATTGAGACTCAGACCTTTCTGACAATATGTGTTTTGTCAAGATTAGAAATTATTTTGATCATAAATTATGAAACATAATGATGCCCAAAAGGGGAGGAGCCTGATAAAATAATTTAGAGTAATGTTTCTATGGTAACACAATGTCCAATTTCAAAACAGTTTTCACAGGATGAATTCTGAGATCGTAAGCTTTCAAATGATACCTAATTTATGATAACTACTAAAATATGTAATGTAATAAAAAAAGGCGATAAAAAAGATAATATCATATTTTAGAGGATAATATATATATATTATAATTTTTAGAAGATAATATTATTTTATAATTTTTTTATTGACAAATACTAGATTATATGTTTTCTTATGAAATTTTAGCATGAAAACCAACATTTCAATGACCAAAAGTGTGTGCGTCGACTTTTTTGAGACAAAGGTCAGAACTCCTGTTATGATGTAGATTTTTTTGAGGTGCGCTCTTGTCATAAATTCATCTATTACTGTTCCTGCGTAATTTGTAACAAAAAACAGTGCTGAAATATCTATTAAGGAGTCTTAGACTTTTCCAACAATATATAGCTTGTCATGATTAATTTAGGATTTAATTGTAATATAGTGAGGTAAACGTAGGCGTCCCGTATACGGGACGGTGACAGTTAAAGGGTTAAGCACATCAAGACCTAAAATAAAACTTCAGAAAGTTGTACAATATGGAACCTTTAAGCAACTGTAGGAAGGCATTCGGAAATGTCAACAGATGAGCGTATCAGCGCGCACGGGGCAACAAGCGCACTTAACACAGGTGCGCGCCCATTATGCACGTGTTTCGTTGTCACAGCAACATAAATTTCCGCACACAGGAAGACGGATGTTAGGGTAATATTTTACATTTATTTTAATCACAAAAGCAAACCTTTGTATCAAGTGAAACATGACCATTGGCTACCTACATAAGCTGTTTTAAATTTAAAATGTTCAATGCCTTATCACGCTGATGTGACCGAGCCTGACCCGAACATCATTTTAAAAATATCTGTTCGAAACCCGGCCCGGCGGGCTCGGGTATCCATCCTCTAATGTGCATGAACACACAAACTTAACAATTGGTTTGTTCACGCTGATGATGGGCTTTGGTAGCGTATGACCTCTCACCTCCTGCAATCTCTTGCGGATGCTGGACTCTTTCTCCAGCTGGTTCTGCATCATCTCCTTCTGTTTGCTGGACAGCTGGATCTCCTCTTTGATGCCTTTCTTCTTCTTGATCTCCTGAAAAACAAACACAAGGGGGAGGCTCAATCAAACGTGCGGTTTTAACACAACACACTACACCAGATACTGTATCCTACAATGCAATGCGCTTAACTTTGTTTCATTTGTCAGTGTGGTGGATGAACAGGATGCTATATTGGCCATGATTTTTAACATCTAGACTTCTTTATTTGGTCCAAGACATTTTAATGGTAATGGCTAATGCTGATATAAAAAAATAGCCAATATATAATAAAATATTTAACAGGAAATAAGATGTACATCAAATTATCACCATCATTGAAATTGAATTATATATATATTTATATTCACTATATATTTTGCACAATATTTAATAGGGCAGTCAACAGATTGACACTAGGTGCCAAAACCAATAGATCAGTCTATAACAATTTTTGTTATATAACTGTAATTTGCTAAATAACTGTATCTTCAACATGACAACTAAATTAAACAGGTAATGCAATGAGATGAGAATGTTCTGCATTTCAGTTGGAAATATTTATTGTTGCATACTGTAAATACAATTTACAGTAACTATTCAGTATGCACACTAGAACATACAGCCAGAAACAACTTGTTTCCTTTAATATTCCAGCGGATTGTTTGCAGTATTTCTCTCTCACCTCTTGAAGCTCCATTTCAATGATCTGCTCTTTGAAGGAATAAGCCTTGTTCTCTCTTTTCATGTTGCCTTTCTTTGTGCTCTCCTGCTGCGCACTGCCAAAAACAACAGCAGAAGAACCATGTGATTCTCATTCATTCAATACCTCAAAGTTCATTCCATCTGGACTGATTCAGTTCACTTTACCTCATAATGATGCTCTTATCATAAAGCTCTCCCTCTGGCGTTCGCATGATTGCATATTCCTGACGCGTCACCTGGATCATCGCATGATTGGACAAGCGGTGGGTCACGTGATCCATGACACGTGGCAGCAGTTTATTTGGTGACAGAAGCGATAGAGAACCGACAGCATTCTGAACAGCCTATAGCGAGACACAATGACAACCATAAATCCAGCAAACATCTGACCCGAATCTTAAATGTGTGTCCTATTATATCAATGCAATAATTAAGATAGTTTGATGTTTATGAATTAAGTCTTTTAAAACTACATTTAATTGAAAATACAGTATATACACAATATATATCAAATAAGATGCATATAAAAAGGCTACAATTAAATTATACTCATTACAATTTTATTTAATTTTTTTTGTGCAATTTTTAATTTTCACAATGAACAAAATAACAACAAGAAGGGTGCTACAAATATAGATCTTCCATTTGTTTCATACATTTGAGTGAGTTTCATAAGTCCATTTCCACCATCGTATTTTACATTTATGTGCTTCCAGTCTCAGGTTCATTATAAATTGTACACAATATATATATATATATTTTTTTTTTTAGGAAAATCAGAAAATGAGCATTATCTATTGATAAGTCTGTCAACAGATATTAATCTTAAATGCATGCCCTGCTATATCAATGTGTGTCCTACTATATCAATGCAAAATTAAAGTCACAATGAAATCAAACTACACAAAACTATTTATGCAGTATTTATTATAAAATATTTATCCGTGCTACACTCTTTTTTTTTATTAATGTGCCTCGTAATCTTGAATCAGAAAAACTTCCCCTCCCTCTTGCAGTGACATCTCTCCTCTTCTCTGACGACGAGGGCGGGGCAACCTGTCACTCACATGAGATCCGCCAATAGCAAACCACAAGGACAAAATCAAGCCCCGCCCTAAATTTGTTCTTGTTCCAGAATCCGTATCATTTGAATATACGCCACAATAGGGAAGAAAAGACTATCGCAACTTCTCATGCCGACTTGAAACGCACCTGGTTGTCTGTGTTGGCTTCTAGCAGGCGAGGTAGAATCTTCTCCAGGTGTTTGTCGATGAAATCAGCAGCGTCCATCTTCATAGTGGACAGCAGAGAAGGCCACAACTCAGACCTGATGGCCACTGAAAAAGAAAGAGCGTGATTAACAGCTATTGGGATATTCCTGTACGGATGCAATCAAATCCACTGGGAGAGAGACGGACCAATGGAGGGATGATGGGTAACGATGAGAATATTCAGGGCCAGTTTCTCAGTCTCTGCCAGGTCGTTCCACTGGGCCGCCGCCGCACAGATAACCCTCAGAGCGTCCAGCAGGATCCGCGGAGCAACATACGAGCGTCCCATCTCAGTCAGCTCACCCGTCTCCATATAAAGAGCATCTGACGGCAGAATCTGATTCAAGAGACGTAATAATTAGCAAATTCAAAACACGTTAAATGTACAGTAGCCTAATCGTTCAAGTCCTCTTCATCCCTCACCTTGTGTTTGTTAATGATGACACGCAGTTCTCCCAGAAGGCCGTGGGCCAGGCTGGATCCACCCAGCGAGGACAGGAGCTTCTTCACGGTCTGCTTAGCATGTTTACGCACACACCACTGTCGGGACAGCAGCGCCATAACTGTGGCCTGATGATACATCCTGAGGACGGCACACAAGGGTTTGAGTCACATGATCAGCTCACAGATGCTTATGAAGACGGCAAGAGTTTTTGCAGTATTGTAGAATCCCAAAATTAATTCACTTTCTTAACCCTGTCAAAGTTGCATTAGGTTCAATTACTAAATAGAAAACTAAAAATTACATAATAATTAAAAACTAATTAAAAATGTTAAATACATCAAATAATTTGGAAATGAACAGTCAATATTTTTTACGTAATGAGGCAAAACAAATCAAGCAAATTTAAATTTCACATGCATTTGTGTTTGCAAATCCTTAATTAAACATACAATACAAGATCCCATTAGGCATTATTTTGCATATCACAGCCCACTTGTTGCCTTTAAGTTTTCTGACTGAATATTCTTTATCATTACGAAATTAACATGATTTACAAATGCTTAGTTTAGATGTAGGTTTACATTTTAAGCAACAAAAAAACTAAAACGTAAAATTAAACGTAGAACACAGGAAACTGAATTCCCTCTGCCAATTCAACGAATAATTCAATTCTACACCAAACATTTCAGGAAAGATAGTAGTGACTCACTGAGACTTGCTGTTGTTGAGTCTTTGTGGCTGATCCAGGAACAGTCTTTCACACAGCAGCAGGATGGTGCACAGAGCTGTGGGTACAGAACACAGGTGTGTGTGTGAGTGTGAGTGTGTGATCAACTTTACTGATCAGTGTTGTTACTGTTAACTAAAACTGTTAAAAAATAATTTTCATTAATAGAAATGAAGCTGAAATAGAATAAAATACAAACATTAGATGAAAAACAACTTTAAACAACTGAAATAAAATAATTTGAAATACAAAAATTATAAAAACCGAAAAAATTGATTTTTTAAAAATAAAAATAGAAATAAAAACCGGTACTAAAATTACTAAAATTATAAATGAAGCCAAACAGAAGTATCTTTTATCTCACTTTATTATTTTATCTCGCTTTATTTAGCAGCTGCAACAATGGAGAAAATAATGTGTTTTTTGAACATTCAAGCATGAAAATCTATTCTAGTAGAGCTCAAAAACAATATCAAGACTTTGTAAAAAGCATAATATTGCCTCCTTCGTCTAACCGCTTACGGCAAAAAAGGCACATCAATGAAATCCTAAAATCGCCTCTGGATAAGTTTCTGACCTTCTTCACTGGCCTGAGAGAGGAACTTCTCAGTGGTGAACAGAGGCTTCTTTTCATCCAGTATCAGGTTCCAGAAAGACACCAGCTTCGCTTCTAAAGACACAGAAGAACATGATGGTCACCAGCAGCATTAGACACCGGAGGAGGATGTCAGTCTCAGTAGATGTGTTTACATCCAAAATTGCGAATTTAACTTGTGTGCAAAATTGGAATATCGCAAAAAACATTTGCAAATAAAGCAGCATTTCCATCCCATGTGTTCAAGAGAACATAATCCTAACTTCCTGGGAACTTGGTGCAAAATATATGTAATAAAACTGGAAGATGCTGCAACCAGGGAAGCCACTGTAGCTCTTTCTACCTTTATTATCAATGACTTGCATCTCAGAGCGACAGCAACACAATAAACACTGTCGCTCTCTTGCGTTCGGATGCTGGTGTTTGGGAACGCAAACATGCGAGACGCTTTTGGAGAGAATTAAACCAAATCATTCTGATGACAGACTTTGGCTCAAAGTGGTTTCAGAACCACCAAACCAACATTTTGAGATCCTGTGATGCGATTGGTCTGCTAGTAAAGTCCAGTTATCCAACCAATCCTCTGTTGAGGCAAAGTCACAAAAGGGATAGAAAGGGATAGTTCACTTTAAAATGAAAATTCTGTCATCATATAATCACCCTCAAGTTGTTTCAAACCTGTATGAATTTCTTTCTTCTGCTGAACACAAAGGAAGATATTTTGAAGATTGTCGGTAACCAGACGGTTAACTGGTCCCATTGACTTCCATAGTATTTTTTTTTTTCCTTCTATGGAAGTCAATGGGACCAGTTAACTGTTTGGTTACCGACATTCTTCAAAATATCTTCCTTTGTGTTCAGCAGAAGAAAGAAATTCATACAGGTTTGAAACAACTTGAGGGTGATTATATGATGACAGAATTTTCATTTTAAAGTAAACTATCCCTTTAAGCTTATGTCTTCTTATCGGATAAATAAATGTATCCGCCTCAATTGAGTGCATTCGTTTTTTACGTGGATTTTTATAATTTACGTGCATCTTGGCGTTTCAATCCAGCGTTTATATGTAATATCCCAAAATCCCGAAGTGTGAACGCTCACCAGACACAGAGTCGAGCACAGACAGCCGACAGAGCAGCACAGAGGCGGTCACGCCCTCAGACAGCAGTGCATGCTGGGTATTCTGGGCAGCAGCTTTCTCCACAGTCTGGATGAGGAGGGGTAGGAAGTCAACAGCCTGACTGAGAGTGTCACCTGAACAGAACGAAGACACACAGAGGCTGTTTATTTTGACAGCAGCACAAGTATAAACCCACGTGAAGCACCACAGCAGTCCGACTGACCTTTGAAAGCCCCGATCATGGCCTGGAGATACGCCTGACGCACGAGGGACGTGGACGTCTTGAGGCCGAAGGCTTTTTTAAACCATTCCCTCAGTTCTGAGGGTACGCTCACCGTCAAACGGCCCGTCCACTGAGATAACACAGACACCGCATGTACCAGCGTCCCCTCATGGACTATAAACACACAAATACAACAATCAGCAGATATTAGGCTTTTATGCATGTTTAAGAAATAAGACCTTTTAAGATTGTTTAGCGTAAATTAAATCAAATAGCAATAAATAGCTTTAGCTAGTTGCATGGAAACATTTCTCATTTAATTTAGTTTAACTTGATGTACCAAGTAAATACAAATTTATAAAAAAGAATAAACAATTATGAAATGCAAGACCTTTTGAAATTGTTTTATGTAAATTAAATTATGAATTTAAAACAAATTTTGCAACAAAACAAGTAAAATATTCATTTTAAATCTTTAAATATCAAACTGGGTCGAAATAAAATCTTGATATTTTAAGTATTTTAATTTAAAATATTGATTTGAAGTCCTACTGAGATTTTAAGTTAAGGGTTATGACAGGGTTATAAATAGTTAACTAAAACTAAAAACATAAAAAAAAACACATTGGCTACTTAAGATGTTTACAAATAAAATAAGGGGAAAAAACCCTTAAACTTAATTTATTTTAGCTATTTGCATAGAAACATTTCTTATTTCATTTAGTTTAACTTGATGTAGTTAAAAAAAACTTAAATAAGAATTAAGTAATAAAATGAATACAAAATGTATAGAAAAAACTAATAAAATTGACAAAAACAAAATTAAAACGAAGAAAATATAAAAATAACGAATTTAAACTGTTAATAAAAACTATAATAGTATCTCAGTGATACTAATACAACACTGTTCAAAGATTTAACAATGAATTTGCATGTTTACAGTTCCCATGTCAGTTAATGGTTATGACAAGTAAACAAAACTTTTTAGTTCTTTATTTAGATTTTGGATTTTAAAATAATATTTTTTTTATTTAAATAATAATAATTTAATTCATTATTAGCGCAACATCAACTCACAAACCCCAGTCCCTTCAAAAACCCCAGTTTATGAAAGTAGTCTAAATGCTCTCACATAATAGTGTGGATGTTCAGTGTTTAAACCAGTGTGAAAAAAGTTCATTAAAAAAGTGACTTTTTAACGTAATTAAAAGCCAGTGGGTTTCTCACCTTCCTGTTGCAGGTATGGGATGAACATCACAGCCACGCTGGAGCTCAGAGACTGAGAGGAAGTGCCAGAGACGGCGTGATGACTGCAACTTCTGATTCCTGTTTCAAAAACACACATAAATGAAGCTTAATATTAATGAGAATGAGATTTGGGAGATTAACTGGAAAGGGCGATTTTTTTTTTTTTACAAAGTAAGTGAGTTTTGGGTCCGTGGTGTTCTTTCGTGCCACAGGGATAAAAGAAAGCATACAGTTTAGGCGGAAATTGTGAAAAAATGTGTGTCATTTCTGGTTTAAAGAAGTCATGTGAGCCTAAAAGGTCCCCTTTCCAACGATACCAAGCACCATATTATAGAAAATTGACAATATCCCTTGCATGAGCCTAAACCAGATATACACCAGATTTCAAAAACAGAATTTATCTTAGGGGGTTAGTAACTTCATGAGCTGAAAAAAGTGATTTCGCTACCACCCCTGCACTGCTATCGTGATTTTTCTAATACTAGGGGTGTATACCTTGCCAAAAAACAATGATAGCATTTGTCCCCCCGATGATACCGATCAACCCCTCTGGCTCATGGACTAAAGCATGTTTTCGCATTTTAAAACGCAAGACGTATGGTAGTGGAATGGAAAAAAGAGGTCTCGAAACATGTTTTTTTTTAAGTTGAACTTCCTAACTTAACTTGTGTAACACAAAATGCTGCAAAAGACGCTAGACACAAGCACAGGGGTCAAAGATGTCTGTCTAATGCATGTTATACAGAAAACCACTAAAAGAGCAGTGCAGCAGAATGCAACAAAAACAAAAAACACTGCAAAAAATTATTTTCTTACTTGTTTCAGTCCAAATATCAAAAAATTATTAAATCAAGATGCATTTACTAGAGGAGTAAAATGACATAAGATATTATGTCTCGTTTTCCAGGGGGAATTAATCAAAATTAAGTGAGTTGATGCTTAAAAAAAGCTAAATGAAAACGCTCGCTCTAGATTCCGGAGATTTTAACTAATTCGCGGGTATCAGCCACTATCAATATGCGGGAGACTCCCAGAACACTTGGGATGTCTGTATTTCTATACTGAAATAATATCGGCATTAGAATTATTGGTTTTTCATATTTGCACGTGGTGGGAGCGACGGCGCAGACAGGCGGTATGGTGTAAAGCTGCTGTTTAAATGTGTTCTGCTTTTCTGTTTACAGAAATGTTCTAATTTTGGAATAAAATATTAAGTGACCTTTTTGTCACTTGTAATAAAGCTTGCTTATTAGTGAAATTATTAATATCATGGAATGGTAATTATTGACTTTAGCCTGGAGTTTATGGCTCTCAATATCGCAATATATATCGTTGGGGGGAAAAATATCGCAATGTAATTTTTTTCCAATATCGTGCAGCCCTACTAAGTAAGAAAAGCATTTTTTGCAGTGCAGGTTTCCTGATGGAAATTAGCAGTGATCAAAAGACACTTTATTTCAAGACCAGCAATTAGAAAATAAAAACAGTGTGTAAAAGCATGGCAGTCCGCACAAGCGTAATGAGCATATGAGACCGATATTCACCCGAGAGAACGCTCATCTTCTGGGCCACAACAGTCAGCTTCCCCTCTGAGCCTGTGCAAAACAACAGCAATCATGAGAAATATCCTGCTTTTATCAGGGAGCAGGATCTGGTGGTGATGTGTGTGAGATGATGTTCAATGATTATTGGATAATGAGCTTCATATTATAATTTTACTGAGATTACTGGTGTGGTTTTCCATGTTATTGTTTTAATAATTTTTAATAATGGTTCCTATTATTATTATCATGTTTAAAGCAGTTTTTGCTGCTTAATATTTTTGTGGAAGCTGTAATACATTATGTTCAGGATTCTTTGATGAATAGAAAGAATATAATATTTTCATTATAATGGTCTTTACTGTCACTTTTGATCAATTTAATGCATCCTCGCCTAATAAACGTATTAAAAAAAAATTATTATAAAAATTGTCAAAAATGATTGATGCATTTATTTATGGTTTGTCACAAAACATATACTGTATGTTTGTTTGTTTTATTTATTTATTTTAGCTCAATTATAGACATTTCAAGTACAATGCAATAAAAAAAATAAGATTAGTACAAAGCATTGTAAATACAGCTCAAAATGTTTAACCAGAGAATAACATCAACTAAAGTATAAAAATAAAAGTTTATAATATCAAGGCAGTTACATGTATTTGAAAAGCTTTAACATTTTTATTTTTATAAGCTTTTTGTTTTGTGATCTCATGTTTGAAAGAGTTTCTAAGTATATGGTTAGATCAGGGTTGTAAAAGGTAATATAGGAGGATTTCTTTTGAGTTATTTTTGTCTTATGAATATAAAACTTCGCCAAAATAATTAAAAGATTAATGATATAATTTAGTTTTTCAGAAAAATATGGGTTTTGGAAACAAAGAAAAATGTCCTGAGGTTCTAAATTAATAATCAGAAATGTTTCTTGAGCAGCAAGTCATCATATTAGAATGATTTCTCAAGGGTCATGTGACACTGAAGACTGGAGTAATGATGCTGAAAATTCAGCACAAAAACATGAAAAATAACTATTTGAACACTTTTGACTGGTAGTGTATACATTCCAATGATTTTTAAGATTATTTCTATGAATTTTCCATTCTTAGAAATCATAATTTTAAGAGTACATGACCGTTGAAACCTAGAAAGTCCTCACTGACCTCCGAGGATGGCGAAGAGGTGTTTGACGAGGTCCTGGACGGCGCTCGGGTCGCTGCACTGTTGGACCAGATTCTGGAGGGCCACCACCGCCTGGTCCATGAGCTCGGGGTTATTGGCCTTCAGCTGACCTGAAACACACACACACACACACATATTAAACCTGCATGTGACACCTCAGACCAAACCTCTCAATCATACTGACGACGACTCACTGGAGATGCCCTTCCCGATGTCCAGCGCATACTGACTCAGGTCAAGGGTGAGAGACGCCAACATGGAGGAGATCGCTGGAGGAAAGACCAATAACAGAGATGGACATATTCAGAATTATTCAGGAAATTAACTATCATTATAGTAATAATTAATATCTTGTTCATGCTTGATAGACAGGAGGTTTCCACAAAAAAAAAAAAAAACGTTAAAAAAAACAATTCCTGCCATTGAAACTAATAGACTATTTATATGTTTCATGTGAGCATTTCCATAAACAAAAGCAATTATCAATGGACTGGCAGAAATACTATATATATATTTTTAACTATATAATTTTGTAATATTTGTCCTTTTAATAGTTAAAAGTAAGCAGGGTTATTATATTCAACTAAAACCATACAAAACATTTTCGTTGTTTAAATAAAATAAACATTAACTGAAATAATATTATAATATACGGTATATATATATATATATATACACACACATCTCATTTTAATTTAGTTACACTAGTACAAAAATGATTAAAGCTGAAATAAATATGAATAAAAAAACACATAAACAGACATTAAACATTTTTTAAACTTTACAATTAGTTAACTATGTTAGTTAATATAAAAAAAACTTCTAATTTGAACATTTACTAATTCATAATTAAACAAAAGTTGTGTCTGTTCTTAATGAACCTGAACTAACAATTAATAGTTGTATTTTATTTATTAATTAACATTAACAGATTAATACATATACAAATACATTATAATTCAACAAAACTATAATAGTATTTCAATTGAACTAAAATGACGCTGACAGTAACATTATATCATAATCATTTTTTCTGAGCAGTGATGATGATATTATGATGCATCTGTGTGGTAATGAATAGGGGTGTCACGATTCGATTCTCGATTTTTACTCTCTTTTTTTTTAAAGCACAGGTTGCTCTGCCATTTTTAGACCAGACTTACATAATATCTGACCTTTGTTCACAATGTACCACACTACATTGTCAAATTTAAAACATTTATTAAGAACATAATGTAACAATAACTTATATCTTCAGTCAATTGGAAACTTAAGCAAAATAACCTGCCATCTAGTTTCTCTTTTGTAACTGCAGTCTTCTTCACAGATGACGACATTCAAGTTCACAACAAAACAAACAGTTGTTTGCGAACACAAACGAACACATCATTCTCTAGTGTACAAGCGGCGCCCGGCAGCAACGGTTGACAAGCAAACAAAACGCCCTCGCGCGGCACACGCCATTGAAATGAATGGGTTTCATAGCGCAGTGCGTTTTTGTGTGAAAATTTACTTCTAAAAGTAGAATTTCCTGGTTTCAAATTAAACCGTTTCCGTCTACTGTTACTTTGTTTTCTTCATGGTTGTGTACATCCAATCCTGGTCCGTAAACGGGTAAAAATAGGTAAAACAGTGGATTGGCCAATGCCAGGCGTTTACTTTTATTTGATTGGAAGCTCAACTTATCGCCTAGCAACTGCCTGTGCTGTCGGTCGGTCGATCGCGCTCGCATCAACACACTTCCAAAATGAAACAGCGTGAGTTCAGTTGCTAGCTAGCTTTTTAAAAACGTTCTATTTACCTATCTATTTATTTATCTATTGTGTGAAATGGGGGGAGAGACGGAAAAGGAGGATAACACAACAAAATTGGATGAGCCACCAGTGTCAAAGAAAAAACTATTTACAACCTACAACTCAGACTGGGCGAAAAGAGAAAACTTTTCTGAATGGGAAAAGACTTTTCCCATTTCCCTAACACCAAAAAATCGCTGCAAAAGATGCTTTCCAACAGGTCTTTTACCATTCGTTGTAAAACTGTGGACCTATTTTTTTCAAACGCATCACACCCATTCTTCCGTTGAGAGCTGGAAAACTATGATAAAACCTGTTGGAAAGCATCTTTTGCAGCGATTTTTGAGTGAGCATTTAAGCGAACACCCCTGACCACTCGGTGAGTTTCACGTCTTTATAAACGAAAGTTTAATGTGTTTTAGGAAGGAATGTTCCAGTGCACATAGACAACCATTGTGGAGGTGGGGGGGAAAGCGAAATAAACCTAAAATTCTCGGGACAGGAGCATGTGTCCAAATTTTTATCTTAACCGTTCTATTTCATCAGATACGATCTGTAAACAGGGCTTTAAGTGTAAAAATACCGAACTTGTCCTTTAATTCCGGTCGATTTAGATTTAAAATCGTGACACCCTTAGTAATGAATGATGGTGTGAGGTAGTGTGTGACAGCCGAAGTGTCTCGCTCACTCTGAATGGAGTTCTCCGGGCTGCGCAGAAGAGCTTTCTGTAACGTGGGCAGCAGTTGCTCCTTAAACTCAGAGTGAGACATGTGACGAAGCATCGAGGCGCTCTTTACCTGAAAACACACATTCAGTTTTAGGTTTTATGATCTCGACACTGCATAAGAACATTGATTCAACAAGTCACGACACAGATTCTCACCAGTATGTGCGGATGCGGTCTGGTCTTACTCATGAGGACCGTCTTCATGTACAGGTCCAAGAGAGCCGCCTAACACAGAACAGTGTTGATATTGTTAAAGAAAAGCACAATTAGTAAAAATAGTTTTTGTCTAATTAAATAAAATATAAAAAACTTTAAACTTTTAAAGTGATAACACTGCCATACTCAATAACCTTCTAAAACTATTTTGTAAGTTGTCATGATTGAGTGGAAGTTCTAAAATTACTAAAAATAAAATAAATTAAAGCCAAATTTATCTAAAAAAATAATAAAAAAGACAAAAGCCCATCAAAATAACAAAAAATTAAACCAAATTAAACCTCAACATATCAGAATAAAAGTGAAATCAAAATACGGATAAATACTGAAACATATATAAATAGTAAAACATTGAGACAGAAGCACCACTAGAGTCTCATGGCACGTGAAGCGCGGGGGAGGTTGAGTTTATCACCTTGTGTTTGTTGATGGTGGCGATGTCTTTCTGCGCAGTGCAGAAGTCCACACACACTCCCAGCAGAGGTAGAGACACACAGCTCTGATCCAGACTCAGCAAAGTGCTCATGTACTGATCCACCAGACCCGGGGTCTGCAGAAACAAACACGTTTATTACTACAAAACTAAAGGCTGTACTTATATATATAATGATGCAGAAATTAGGCATTACATTGATCAAAAAAGTAAACACAAAAGATTTCCATTTCAAATAAACGCTGTTCTTTTTTAACTTTCTATTCATCAAAGAATCCTGAAAAAAAAAAAAAAAAAAAAAAAAAGAGTTCCACTAAAAAATATGAAGCAGCACAACTGTTTTAAACATTGAAAATAATCAGAAATGTTTCTTGAGCATCAAATCATATCAGAATGATTTCTGAAGGATCATGTGACAGTGAAGACTGGAGTAATGATGCTGAAAATTCAGCTTTGATCATAGGAATAAATTACATTTACAAGTATTCAAATAGGACACAGTTATTTAAAAACTGCAATAATATTTCACAAGATTACAGTATTTTTATCAAATAAATTTTACCGAGCCTACATTTTTAAATAACACTGTATGAGACATCAGACTGAATTACGGTAATTTAGCGTTACCTCCTTCCACAGCTTGTTAAAGCGTTTGCTGATTGACTTGAGCGCGTTCCCAGAAGCTCCGCCCACCGCCTCAGCCAGCAGCAAACTCTGAACCTCAACCTGATTGGATAATAGAGAATATGATTGGACAGACTGCATGTTAGAGACCTCAAAAAATTAAATAAAAAGAAATGTCATACAGGTTTAGAACTATGGCTAAACTAAGCTATGATTAAAGCTGAAGTCGGCAAGATTGTTTTGATCATATTCACTGAATCCGACAGAACAACATAAATCAGCCGGTTTTAGAATAAAGATCTTTGTTTAGATCTTTGTGAAGAATTTTCGGCGCCTGATGAAGTCGGTATAAATATGTGTTTAATACTACAAAATATGCACAATGTTATAGTTACTGCACTTGCCGCACAGAACAAAAGAGAACATCCCAATCGAGTGAAGGGATTTGTGGAAACTGTGGTTCCTAATTATTGTGATACAATATTTGCCTCGCATTTTAGGATGAAAAGACAAACATGTCTTCTAATATCCTCAGTTATTGCGTATACCGAGCTGCATCGAACACATTTGTAAATTACTTTCCTTGAACACATTGTGCGAGTTCACTTTAATACCACGTGCGTTATATACATGTTGCTGCTGATTGGACTGCAGTTCTGACACACCCACCAAACAAGAGAAAAACGTATGTCAAACCCCGGTGCACGCCGTTTCCAGGAAACATGACGTTCAACCCGGAAACCGTAGCAAACCGTTGCGCTCCGTTTTGAACTTGAACGTGCCCCAGACTGTCAATCATAGTTCGTGCACACGCCACAGATCCCCCTCCCCCCTCGCGCACGTTACAATATCACATGCACACGCCTGAAATTCGCGGGTGTGTTGGATTGTACAAAGCGTGATGGCGGAGAGAAAATGTAAACACGCACCGAGGAGCTCGCGAACTCGAGGGTGCTCGCGGTAGTGGGGGAAGGGCATGAGAGTTGTAAACATTCAAAACTTTGGCTAAGTCCCCTCAATCTGCCAGACTTGCCGACTGCAGCTTTAATAAAGACATAAATGAGACTGACCAGTTTCTTCCAGTTGGCACCTTCTCTCTTGTCTGCGGTGGGAAACACAGTCCGAACGATCAAACAGGTCCAGGGCAGGGCGCAGCAGGCTCCTGACGCTGTGCTCTTCCTGCGGGATTTTTTGACATTATATCAAATATATAGATCGTAGCTTGGGTAAATTTGCATCTGATAACGATAAGATGTGTGCGGTCACTCACCCAGGCATCACGCCCCTGCTGACCACCCCGCAGCTGAGCAGACCGGGGGGAGGTTGCTCGCAATAGCATCAGGCTGTGATTGGATGAGCACTTCGATGACGAGAGCAAAGCTCGCCGAGATGCGGCATCCCTGAGAAGACAAATCAAATTCACCTTCATCACTCTCGAATGTTTTAAAAAGGACACGTCACAATATTCCTCATTTAAATAATTAATACGCAGAATAAAGGGGCGGGGCCTGGTTGAGTTAGTTAGTAGTGTGTTGAAAACTGGCGGTTATGGAAAGGGGCGGGACATTTCCCAAACACGCTCGAAGCGCTTGACCAATCACAACACACTGATCCAGTTGACCAATCAGAGCACAGTGTGCTTTACAGAAGGAGGGGCTTCATAGAGACAGGAACTAAACTGAGCGTTACTGACAGACTGGGAAGAGACGAGCCGCAACAATGGAGAATATGTGGTAAATAATGTGTTTTTTTTAACATTCATGCATGAAAATCTTATTCTAAAATTAAAAATTTAAATAAATTAATTGTTTAAAATTATATATTTAGAATAATTTTTTTTTTATTAAAAAATACTACAAATTAGATTATTATAAATTATATGTGTTTTAAAATAAATTAATATTACAAATTTGATTAAAATAAATGAGTGAACTATCAAGTTTGAATTTAAATAAATAATATATTTATAAAACACACACACACACACCTGTATCTGTGCAGGGTGAGATAGAAGAGTTTGCACAGTCCTTTGATGGCCGGCTCAGGAAGGTCTGAAAAGAGAATTTAACCACAAACAATTACAGACTTCAAACAGTTCAGACAAAAATCTAAGTCATTTTCTCACTCTCACGTCATTCCAAACTTTTATGACCGAAACATCTGAATATGTGCATGTGTAAATGAGATTTCAGCACTAATACAGAGCTTGACAATTTCACTGAATACATCTGTACCTTTAATTTATTAAACCATTAATTTTTTGAATTTTTTAATTAAACATACTTTTATTCAGCAAAGACACATTAAATTGATCAAAAGTGACAAAATACATTTATAATGTTACAAATTATTTCTGTTTCAAATAAATGCTGTTCCACTGAGCTTTTAATTGTTCAAAGAATCCTGAAAAATAAAACACATCAAGGTTTCCATAGAAATATGAGGTTAACATTGATAATAATAAGACATGTTTCTTGATCAGCAAATCAGGTTATGTTCAGGCTGCAGGTAAATGTGACCCAAATCTGAATTTTTTGTTCAAATCTGATTTTCTCATGACAGTGTGAACAGCACAAACCACATGCAATCTGATCTTTTCGATTCCGATTTGTGTCACTTCCATATGTGACCCGCTCTGGCGAAATGAGTCGGAGAGTCGCAACGTTCCATTTTAAGAAATGGGCCGATTATGTGGAAAAACAATGAAATCATATTTTTCATGAAATCATTTTTTTTTCTCAAAGAACAGACATTCAAAAATAGTCTCCCAAAGTTTCGTAGTCCAGATAATTGAGTAAAGGTATTTAAATGACTATTAAAATTTACAAAGTTTTACTAAATTCGCTGGAAATGAACATTGTTTTTCTCAACTCCTCTCCTCACCTCTGAGCATTTCCCAGGTATCCCCTGAAATGTCACTATCTCTGCTCTCCAAATATTGGTGTTAAACGATGTATAGAACCAATCAAAAAACTTGATTGTACACAAACGCTGATCATTTATCAATGGGCAGCCCCGTTTCGACTGACCGGCACGCGATTGGTCCAGCCATCCTCCTGTCAGACTCACAGCGCTCTTTGTAAACAAGCTAGCAGATCTCCTCAGAAAGATTAAATATTATTAATTGAGAAATGTCATGTTATATATTAATGTCTTTGGTCAAATTAAGCTGTAAAATAAATAGTTTAGCCCTTTAAATGCAATGGATTTTGAAAGATATCAATAAAAAAACTTTAAAAGCAATTTTCTCAGGTTTTCAATTGGAAAAAGACGACCATAACTCAAATGTGTATATCTTTACAACCATTCAAGGTATGTCTTTGGACTGGGATATCATTTGAAAGCTTATGGTCTTCTCTTTCCAAAATCTCAATTTTGAAATTTGGGCCACTGTGACTCATTTTGCTGGATCAGGCCACATATGTAGTCCTAAATCCGATACAGGACGGATGTTTTGCAAGGCGACCTCTGTCTGAACAGTCATATAGGAATTCATGCGACTTTTACACCACTATAGATCCACATTCATCACAATTCTGTACTCATGAGAGTCACTTCAAAGATTTTCTATACCCGACATTATCAACACAGTTGTGAAAGGTATTCAGTGGAAGGACAGTATGTATCAGAACTCATAAGTATTACATGTTTAAAAACTTCGCTGACAAATCACACGATAAATAACCGTGTAATCGCTTACTTTAATGTCTTCTGTATGATAGCGTGCAGCGTGACGTCTTTTTAGCGTTCTTTACTGTGTAATGATGCTGAAAATTCAGCTTTGATCAAAGGAATAAATTACATTTTACAATAGTCACATAGAAAACTTATTTTAAATTGCAAAATTATTTCACAGTATTGCAGTTTTTACTGTATTTGATGAGCGTAAAAGGACCTCTTCAAAAACATTCAGACAACAAACAAAAATATTGCAAAATGACCTTTGATGACAGTGTACGAGTGGTACGGACAACTGTTGTGAAGCTTTATCTGTGTTTTATGTGACTTTTGGATCTTGACCGCAATAGACCAAAGGAATAATATGATTTTTCAGATACAGCAACAGATCAACTCACCCTTTCTTTTACACATTCCTTCAATTCTCCAAGAATTTCCTTGCGCTCTTTAATGCTGGATGAAGTGACTTTCACAGCGAATCTCTTCAGTGTGTCTGAAACCTGCCCCTACAAACACACAAATAACAGCCATCAGAGCGCTGCTGATCTAAATAAAAACACATATATCATATTACATCATAATCATATATCATGTATTGGGTTATATTTTAAATCTGGGTCTGTTTCTACCATCTTAAGCACAGCTTACAAAAGCTTATCATGGTAAACATTGTTTCCATACTTATCATCACTACGTTTATTGTTACTATGTTAAAGCTCGAGATTATATCATATTAGTCATAGCTGTTATAAAACAACACAATTAAAATACCAACGATTTTGAAAGCATCATATACTGACAGAAGGATGTTCATTTATTATAATTTTACATAAGTTGTTTAGGCAAAATGTATGTTTATCGTGGTACAGGTGATTGTTTGACGAGCTTTTTTTAAGTACCACAGTATAGTAACACTGCATTTTGAAGATCATCATGATAATACAGTCTTATATATTCAAAAATCATGTTTTTACCATGTACCATGTCCACAAAACATGATACTTCTAGCACTTTCTTAATGGAAACTGAAGTGAATGCGTGTTTGAGATCAGCAGATACACATTTAAGTGTGTTACACACTTACAACAGCCTCAATCTCTCTCACATTACAGTAGGATCATGATAAATGTGCTTATTATGCAATTCAGCCATCGTTAATGCTCAGTTTGTCGTTATTAATGAACATTCATGCACTAGCGCGCGTGCACAGCGCTTTCTGGTGTGTCTGAACATCACGCGCTCGCAGATCACACATTATCTTTATGTTAAAACTCTTAAGAAAGCGGTGAGATGCAGAAGAAAAGTTTGTGTTTTAATGATCATGCAGCAGCGGTTCGAATCACACCAACCTGCGTGTCCGCCGCCATCTTGCCGGCCTCGATCTGGAAAGGGTTTAAATCGTCACTTCCGGAGTCATTACCGTGCTCAAGAGCCACGTGCTTCTCAGGGCTTGAGTGTGTAATTTCCGCATAGCGCCTCTAGAGGGCGCCAGAACAGCACTGGTCAAATTTTCAAATTTTATTAATAATTAAATCTTAATTTTATTAAAAGCTGTCTATTTATTTTATACAGTTTTTTTTATCAATAAATATTAAAATGAAAAGACCAAGTTTTTTTATTGTTACTATTATTACTTTATTTTAGGGCTGTCAAAAGATTAATCACGATTAATCGCATCCAAAATAAAAGTTTGTGTTTACATAATATATGTGTGTGTACTGTGCATAATTATTTATATATATAAAAACACACACAATCATGTATATATTTAAGAAAAATTGGTTATATTTATATATAAAATATTTATATATAATATAAATTATATAAATGTATATACAGTATATAAATGCAATTATTCCTTAAATATATACATGAATGTGTGTGTATTTATACATAATAATTCTACACAGTATACACACATATATTATGTAAACACAAACTTTTTTTGGGATGTGATTAATCACGATTAATCTCTTGACAGCCCTAGTACTATATTTGTATGTGTATATGGAAGTGTTCTAATTTTATTAATAATTAAATCTTAATTTTATTAAAAGCTGTCTATTTATTTTACACAGTTTTTTTTATCAATAAACATTAAAATTAAAAGACAAAATTTTTTTATTGTTGCTATTATTACTATATTTGTATGTGTATATGGAAGTGTGTAAGCATACTTATACCTTGATTTTGTATTTGCATTTTCGCAAAAAATTTCGACCGATTGTCTTTGATTATGGTATGGGCCAAAAGGGAAGGGACGGCTTGTGGGAGAATTGTTAGTGTGTATATGAATGTCAATGTGTCTAAACGTTTGTTATAGTCTTGTGTTGTATTTACTTTAATGATGATTTATATTATGATGTTGGTTTCTTTGTACTGTAAGGACCCCCTCGAAAATGAGATGGTTCATCTCAAGGGGTTATCCATAGATAAATTACAAATTACAAGTAAAACAAATAAATCTAAAAATAAATAAACCTAGCAAACAAAAAACCTACACCCACACTGTAAAAAAAAGTTTCATGATTTGTTATCACAACTTTTTATCTTCCATCAAATCAACTTCAATAACTAATGTGTGAAGATAACATACTATTTTGAGTTTCTGTTTATTAAACCATTCTTCTTCATTGTATTAACTAAAATTTTTAATTACAACGAACTCAAAATTTTAAAGCAACAAGGTAACTTGCTTTCTAAGTTAAACCAAATTTTTTTTTTACAGACAACATTAGTAGCTTATATTATTTTTATAAAAAATCAGGAGGAAAACATTCAGTGCATTAAAACACCAGATTTATTTGTATATAATTGCATAAATTGAAACACAGTAACCGATACTCACAGAACAAAATGTGACAGTGTTACAGGAGAAATAAAATATGCATAGTTTTCACATTGGGTATATGATCAAATTTGTAAAGGGATAATAAAACACTCATGAACAGAAATAGAAAAGCGTCAGATCGATTTATATGACAGAAAATCTCAAAATAAACAAAGGCACAACATTCGACCAGTGTAAATGCGTGATTAAAACTGATAAGGACGTCACATGATCCCTAGATTTCCACGTTCTTTTGGCACAAAGCGATTAGGAGCAAAAATTAACAGCAAAAGACAGGACGGATTATTACAATTGAGTTATCAAAGAAAAGTGAATTTAATAAAGTAATTATCCTCTACTTTCAAAGTAGTGTTCTGAGACTGAATCACAGATCTCTGGCACATCGGGTCATATAAAAGCTTATATAATGAACACTTGCTGGTATATTCGGCCAATGCATCCAATAAATCATATTTGCAATCAGGCATCCAGAAAGCCGCACCATTACAATAGATATCAGGGACCGCGTAATATATAGATTTAATACTCTTGATCGCAAAAATCACTTCTATTCCAGTGACAACATGTTTCTTAAAATACAAGAAGTGTTCATCGGTTCACCATCTGTAACTTCAGAGCAAGTTTTCAAAACTTGCCCTTTAAAATCATTGAAAGACACTTAAGACTTCCATGCAAAATGAAAGAGAGAGAAAGAAAAAAGGATTAATATACTAAAATAATATCATAATACAGCAGTTACAATATTGTCTCTGAGAATGAGCAAGACAATATCGGATATTCATTTCCAATTAAATCATAAACTGTATTCAAGAAAATTGCACAATATTGTCACAGCTATTATGAACAATATCACATCTTTGATTTCTAGAATCATCAGTGGTTGTGTAGTAATTGTTTTGTGAATATAAACCTATACAGTCATTCTTATTACAAAACATTTCCCAAGATTTCATGCGACTGGTTCATTCAAAGGAATATTACGGGTTAATTATATATATATATATATATATAAAACGGATCATATCATAGTTAACTACTTTCAAAACTCACTGTAAATATTTTTCCTTTGATTTAACAAACTGACGGACGAGCAGAAATGAGTATTTCTATGATGCCGTCCATAAAGATTAAGTTGTATTTAACCCCATATATTCCTTTAATAAAATACAACTTCAACATAGATTAGAGATGTCATGTTATATCTTGTATGCACAACTACATGTTTTTAGTATATAGTTTAAAAGTCTTTTTTAAATCAGTCAAATTTGTCATACAAAAACAAGGCACTAAAAGTAGCAATTCGTCGAGGTGGAATTCCATGTTAAAATGACGCAAATGCAGCAAATATAAGTTTTCATAACCGGGTGAAGCCTGCAAATCTGGCAAGAACACGTCCGGGTCATATTTCACTCCAAAATACAAAAGAAATCGCAATAAATAACAATAGATTATATTTCGCTTAGAAGAAAATGAAACATATTTTAGGACTATTAACAATGAAGAATTTAATACACAGTGAATGGCATTATTTGTTTTGCTAAGTTTAGTTTATTCAAATAAAACTATTAATTATTTTTTATAATTTAGACATTATTGCATCACAATAATGAGAATTTGGATAATATATTTTTTTTTTTTCAGTTTTCAACAAAAAGTTCTTAATAGTCCTAAAATGTTTTTACCGCAAAATGTAATTTCTTATTTTCCTTCTGGTTTGGGGCTGACATATGACCTGGATATCTGTTCATGAAATTCACCCAGCAACTATTGGCTCAAGTTGGTTATTCGGTTGATTTCCAGTTGTTGTTTGCTCATCTCAGTTGATTGTGTCTCAAACTTTAATTTCCCATCATCCCTCCAGAACCGTTCTCTTCATCAAACAGTTTCTCTGCAGCTCAACCAGTGAGCAGAACACATTTTTCACACACACTTTCTCAAAAAAAAAACCCTCCTGAACTTTCCTCTAATACCCTCTAAAAACAACCTGGCTTTAGAGAGCATGCATCACTTCATCATCTTTTCAACCTGACCAGCATCAGGTAGGGATGTCGAGAGTCAGACACATAACCTGAACGACAAACACACACACACACACACAACAGGCAAACATTACACTAATTCATACACACATCTTTCTAGCTGAACAGCTTGATGAAGCAGCCCTGGCAGTAAGGCTTGTCGTTCTGCTCTTTAAAGGTGCCCTTGTTGAGCTGCTTCAGGCAGAAGGCACACACGAAGTGCTCGGGATGAAACTTCTTGCCCATGGCGGTGATGCAGCGGCCCGTGATGGGCTTCTGACAGCCGGAACACAGCGACCCGCGGCGGGAGTGATAGTGGACCTCACAGTAGGGCTGACCGTCGTGCTCGAAGAAACTGCCGTTGATGAAGGGTGTGAAACACTCCTGAAACACACACACACAAAACACACCATCACTCATTACATTTACAAATGTGCAGAATAATTATGATTTATTGCTGTTTTTGAAAGAAGACTCTTCTGCTCACCAAGGCTGCATTTATTTGATCAAAAACACAGTATATTGTGAAATATTATTAAATAACTGTAATTTCCTGAGATGCAAAGCATCATTACTCCAGTCTTCAGTGTCACATGATCCTTCAGAAATCATTCTAATATGATGGTTTGCTGAACATTTCTTATTATTAATGTTGAAAACAGTTGTGCAGTACATTATACATTTATTTCAGGATTCTTTGATGAATAGAAAGATCACAAGAACATCATTTATTTGAAACGGAAATAAATATTTTGTAACATTATAAATGCCTTTTCTGCCACTTGACATTTATAATAAAATAAAAAAATGACCTGAATTTTTTAATGGTAGTGTATCATGGTTTACACAAAAATATTAAGCAGTTAAAAAAAAATCAACATTGATAATAATGAGAAATGTTTCTTGAGCAGCAAATCATCATATTAGAATGATTTATGAAGGATCATGTGACACTGAAGACTGGAGTAATTTGATCACAGGAATAAATTACAGTTTGACATATATTCAAATAGAAAACAGTTCTTTTAAATTGTAATAATATTTCACAATATTACTGTTTTTACTGTATTTTTAATCAAATAAATGCTGCCCTGGTGAGCAGAAGAGACTTCTCTATAAAAAAACTTTTAACTGGTAGGGTATTTCCAAAAACCAAAGCAACAAACCAACCAAAAAATGTATATTCTTCATTATGTTACACACACTCACCCTGCACACAAAACACTCTGGATGCCAGAGAGAGCTCAGGGCAGAGATGTAGTTCTCCAGGATGGCACGAGCACAGCCGCCACATTTAGGAGCAAAGAGGTCAAAGTAGTCTTTACGACAGTACGCCTTCCCATCCTTCTCGTGAAACCCTGAACAACAAAGATGGATTTATAATAAGTGTGCAATAATAAAAAAATAAAGAAAAAATTTGAGTGTTTGTGTTTACTCGCCTTCGGGGCCAAAGAACGCCCCACACTGGGCACAGAAAAAGTGTTCAGGATGCCACGTCCTGTCTAACGCCGTTACCACTTTCTGTGAGGGGAGAAAAATTCATGTTTTGTGTTAACATCTGTAGCAGGCTGTCAATTAGCACAGGAACTAATTTCTATAAATATATAATAAAAATATATAATTACTAGCACTTTATTTTACAGGCCTGTTTCGCATGAACATACTATGTACTTATTGTCGTAATGACAACTGGGTAATAACCTTCACTTAAGCATTAGATTTTATGTGCTTTTTTTGCTGTTTACACTGAAAAATTTTATTAACCAATGAAGTTATAAAATTGGTTCTCACATCCAGTATGGGTCCGTTACAGTAGTAGCAGCGCGGAGAGAATAAGTGGTGGTAATCTCTCTCGCAGTAAGGCTGTCCTTCCCTCTCAAAGAAGTTTCTGGATCCAATCTCCTCCTGGCAGTGTGTACACACAAAATGCTCTGGATGCCATGTGCGCCCCATGGCAGTAACTACCTGTACAGAAACACACACACACACACAACCTTTGTTTAGATGTGACCAACTCTTTCTACCTAGACACACAACATAATGGGCCCTATTGTAACGTTCTGAAACGCAAGTATCAAACGCGAAACGCAAGTAACTTTGTGGGCGGATCCCGGCGCTGTTGCTATTATACCGGTGGGATAAATGACTCTTGCGCCCGACGCAAATCTAAAATGTGTTGGTCTGAAGTCGCTTCATTATTCATAGGTGTGGTTTGGGCGTAACGTGAAATAAACCAATCAGAGCGTCCTCTCACATTCCCTTTAAGAGCCGGTGCGCTTGTTCCATGGCGTATTGCTATCATAATGGCGGGTTTGCCGGCGCACGCCAGAAGCGATTCACAGCCGAGGAGACCGACGTTCTCGTCAGGGCCGTAAAACACAGAGAAGTGACATTGTATGTGGATGATGGGAGAAACCCAAATTAGCTTCGGTTAAACAGGCGTATAATAATTTAAATAAATGTGTAAGCTAGATTTATGCCTATTTTTTCACATCTTTGTGGACGCAACAATGATTTCCCTCGTGTGTTTATATATTTCCTTGTAATAATGTATGATTTGCAAAAATGAAAACTGCTGCGTCTGTTTAGATTAGAGAATCAAAGTGTATGCGCGTTGTTCACAAGCTACATTATGGCCAAGCACGCGCCCTTAAAATAGCATATGACTAACGCGCAACCCGCCACTGTCTTTAGACGAGGTTTTTCCTGGTCAGTGGCGCAATTGTTTTTTGAACTGCAGAATAGCGCCAGGGAACGTTTGCACCGGAACACGCCTCCTCTTTTCACTTTATTTCTTGCAATTGATAGTTTATATCTCACAATTCTGACTTTATAACACGCAATTGCGACTTTATATCATGTAATTCTTGCTTTATAACTCGTAATTGCGACTTTATATCACGCAATTCTGATAAAAAGTCAGAATTGGTAGAAAAAGTTTGTGTATCTCTCTGGCACTCTCACCTGGCCCACGATGGGTTTGCAGCAGGCGCCACACACTCCTTTAGCAACCGTCTGCACTCCCAGCTTGTGGAGGTCAGACTGAAGACTGCCCAGCATGTTGTCTAGTTTATTAACCTGTCCGTGTGGACCCTTCCCCTGGGCCATGATCTACAGATAGATAGGACAAAAGACAGAGAATCAAACAAAGTTTTCAAAACAAAATGTTTACTCACAAGCACTAAACACAGGGAGCTTTTTAAGCATCTAAACCTTAAAAAAAAAAATATTGAGGCGTCAGTTTAAAAAATATATATACTGTATATAATAATAAATGGAGCAATTCCAATAGGGTCCTCAAACAATCTGTGTTCAGGCCCTGATCACTATGATAATATAGTAGCACTTTATTTTACAGTCCTGTTTCGCAAGAACATAATATGCACTTATTGTAGTAATGACAACCCCCTAACCCAAAATAACAAATTGTGACTGTATTTAAAATGTTATGATACTGACCGCATAATTTAGTAAAGAATTGAAATCCAATCAAATTATTGTCAGACTAAGTGCTTTGTCCAAACTCTTGCTGATGTGCATCTAATTTAATCTAATATTTATGACCAGGACAAGAGGCTGTGGGATGCGCACACACACCACACACACGCACACCACACACACCACACACACACACACACACGCACGCACACACACGCGTGCGTGCGTAATGGTTTTTATACTGTCCAAACTGTATATTCTGTCCCTTTAAACCCGACCACTAAACCTACCCATCACACAAAACTTTCTGCATTTTTACATTTTCAAAACACATACACATCTCTCCAAGCCCTCAAGCATACAACATTCAATTTACAAATCCATTAAAGTTTTGTGATTTTTCTAGGAGAGGACAGTAAGACAGAAGCTTAGTCAATGACAGCACGTCTGCACCTGCAACGGAGGGAAGAGCGGGTCGTACTCCGTCTGGCAGCCCACTGACGCCAGCACTTTGGGCAGGGTCACAGAGGCAGGGGGCGGGGTGGGTGTGGGCAGGGGGGCGGGATTGGGTTTTGGGGAAGGAACTGGAAGTTCCACAGGTTCAGGGGTCGGGGGCTTGGGTGGAACTGGAGGTGGAGGTGGCTGGGGAGGAGGTGTAGGCTCTCTTGGAGGGGGGGGAGGGTGCAGGTGGTGGGGAGGGAGCGGGTGGTGGGGGAGGAGGCATAGGAGCAGGAGCTAATTTGACCGGAGTGGGGCGCTTTGGTTCCTCAGCAGGGGGAGGGGGGCGAGGGATCGGGGGAGATTGGGGAGGTAGGATCACCTTCCTCTGAGGAAGAGGAGACTCAGGAGGTATGATTATCTAGAGGAAGACACCAATCAGACGGAAGAAGAGAGAGGAAGAGATGGAAAGTAGGAATGAAGAAGAAAGAAGCAGGTGATTATAGAGAAACTTTAAAGCAATTAAGCAAAAGGAATTTAATGGAAACAGAATTTTCTGAATGCGCAAATTCTTCCCGTCTACCTTATCCACCTCTTTGATGCTGTCTTCCCGTGTGCGTTTGGGGTTGGACATGACGATGACGCCTTCTGTGAGCCAATCGTCCGGCTGCTGCTTTTTTGGACGATCTTTACGGGCTATTCCCAGCTTTCCTTGCAGTTCCTCAATGAGCCGGTCCTGGGAGTTGCTCTTGTGGAAAATGAGGGGACCCATCTTTCTACGTATCAGGCCATCTCGGTACATAGGGTGGACATTTTGAATCTCCTTGGTGCGTCTAATCACTGATTTGATCTGAGACAGCAGTAAACTTTCTTGAGATGCCACAAGGCTTGTGAGAGTCGGTGCTTATTTCCAAAAGAAACCAATCACAACAAGCAGGGATCTAGGGAAGCATTCAGATGCGATCCAGTTGCAGAATACGTTAGACATTTCTAGCACGAAAATGGTGGTAGTTAACACTGGTTATCAAGTGCACAGATGTGCCACTGGTTTTCAAGTGCCCACACAGCAACACTCAAGTGCATCTGCTTTTCTTACAGTTACAATTTACCATAAATAAAGTGAAAATTAAAGAATAAGAAAAAGGATAATTTAGGGTACAGAGTTAGGAACAGTTCCAACTTTTAGCCAACTGTCTAAAAATTTTAATTTACATGCTGGCAAACAAATCACTACAAGCGATGTTTGGAATAACTCCAGACCACACAGCATTCTCAATCAACAAGCATTGCAGTCTCATCCATACGTGTCCTGAGGCTGAGATCCTGTCCATTGTGCCAGCCATATGAAGCATGGGAAGGTCCATTTGGCCGTCTGGAGTTCCAGGGCAAGACGAGGGAGTGAGCGAGTCATCCATCCAGCTTGCTTCAGTCATGGGGGTCATGGAGCCATCAGGTCCTTCATAAGCCATCTTCAGGTCCATGTCAGCCCAGTCAATATCACTCCTGCAGTCCGACTGATCCTCCAAGAGCCCATCCCCCATTTCGCTCTCTGTGTGTGTGTATAGATGAATGTCGCCGCGATCCGCCGCCACTAGCGTCTCCTCGTATACTTCTGGTTGTGCTTCGAACCGTGAAGCTGCCGATGCTGTGATCTCGTTCTCAGGCCTGCTAAAGCTCATGGCAAGAAGTTTATCTAAGGCGTCGTCAAGAGAAGGCTCATAGGTTGGTGGTTCAAGTCTAGAGGGGGGAAGGGGTTTGAGAGAAACAGCTGGCTCAGGCTGTCCTGATGACGGGTTTGGGCTTGGAGACTTGGGAACTGCTAGAGATGGGGAAGAGGAAAGGATTAGAGGAGGTGAAACAGCTTTGGGAAGAGACAGAGATGGTGATTCAGAGACTGTAGGAAGTGGGGATCTGGGAAAAGATGGCACTGGGCTCATAGGTTTTGCTTCAGAACTGGAGAGATACAGATCAATAGATACTGGTGTCATCAATGGACTAACTCTTTCAGGAGTTCTGCTGAACACTGGGGCACTTGTTGGGCTAGAAGACTTGTGGAGAGGTGAATAGGACTTCGGACCAGAGCTTGTCAGTTTGGCAGAATGATTTCCCTCCCAGACAGAACAAAGATCCCGAACTCCGGGTGAAGTAGTCGTGGATATAGTCTGAGACAGAACCACTAGAGACTCCACTTGGGAGGAGAGCAGGGAAGCAGAAACATCAATGGCAGAATCCAAGCCCAGGTCAGATACCGGAGAAAAACGAGGACTGGATGTTGCAGGTGGAGACAGTCGAAAGGAAGGCTTACCACTAGATAGTGGAGGCGCAGCCCCCGGTTCACCAGATTCCTCCACAATGTGCAGATCAAAGTTTAAAGAAGGGGAGAGACCTGGGGAATATCGGCTTGGTTCCACTGGGAGGGTATGGGACAGGGATTTGGACACAGCAGTCGTAGGAGGAGGGTGGATTTCAGCAATAGTAGTAGTTTGCTCAAACATTGGCTCAGAGTTCAGGGAGCCTAAGGAACTTGGCTGGAGACATAAAGAGGGCACAGGGGTAGAAATAGGGGAAAGAGAAGAGATTGACAGATTAAGGGAGGCAGAGAATGAGAAATAATTAAGAAAAGGCTTCAATGAGATGTACAGAATAGCTGAGGAAAAAACAAAACAGATTCTGGACACAATGTTAAAGTAATGAGATGAAACTGAAGCTAGAAGTCATAGATGAGCAGGAAAAGGTTTACAAATAAATGAACTGGCAAATTTTGTGAAGGTCAGATGAAGACCGGCCAGCGCTGAGTTTCCCTACAGCAGCGTAAGCCCAATAAGATTGTGGACACCATTGGCACCAATGGTCTCAACAATCTGCTTACAATGTTTTTGGGAAACGTAGCCCAGATTGTCGAGCAGTAAGTCCTGAAAATAGATGACCCAAACAACATAGTTCAGCACACATTCCCAGACACAACGTCTCTTCAACTCACTTACACTGTCCTAGTAAAGCACACACACGAACACATATACACACACTCACATTGCTCTGCACCTTAAAATCTGACAAACAGGCCATGAGCTCATCCAGTTCTCGTGTAGCAGAGGTGGCTGATATTCTGCCCTGCTCTTCGGAAGCTGTGTCCACCTGTCCGTCCGTCAAATCACTTCTCAGAGCACAGGGGCTGGACCTGTTTATGCAAATTACATTAAATTGCATTCCATTAAAACCCACAATGCAAATCCACGTTTCCCCATCTGGAGAGGACCGTGCTGGTGATCTTACGTTGGGGAAGGCACAGAGCTTTCCAACTCATTCAGTAGACTTTCCACAGTGGGACGACCATCTTCTGTCCCCTTCGTTCCGTTCCTCTGAGGTTTGTCCTGTGCTGCTGGTGTCAGTGTGATCCCTGGGTGGGCTCCGTTTTCCTGTATATAGTGGGCAACACTGCAAGGTGGCAATGGAGGTGCTGCATCCTCTGCAGAGAGGAGATTTCAAAGTACAATTATATAGTTTTATATCTTATTTTTTTGCATTACTTGCACCACTTTTGGTGTGAACAGGCCTTAAGTGTGTCTATATGTTTACCTGTACTGGAGTAAGATGGGGCATTTTGCTGTACAGCATTGAGCTCCAGAAGAAGGCGGTCCAGTTCAGACAGGTTGCTGCCCAGGGCAGAAGTCATGGCTGTGGATGATGAGTCTGAATGCTTCTGCTTGTTAGGAAAACTGGACAAATAGAAATGTAAATACACATTCATCTTTCCAGCGGTGAAGTATCCCTTTAATGATAATCAAACAACAAATGACAAAGGAAAATCACTTGACGGAATAACTTTAGTGGCTTTAATAAGGATAAATCTATATTTAATGTACAGTAAGACTATGCAGTGTTATTTTAGATATTTGATTATTATTATTTTTTGCTGTAGACTATTAGTTATCTGAATACCACTGTTAGTACGTCTTCCTGAAAACGTAAAATTAATTTGTGTTTTTGTTCTGTTGTATTTATTTGTCTGGTGGTAGAATTAATATAGATAATATTAATTATGTGACTAACCATAGAAATCTTAACTTTAGATTTTATACTTATGATAAACTTTTATCACTCTTCCTTTTCGAATGTCTGATTTTGACTAACTTTCCATTCCAGATCTAAAAATGAAACAAAATAATTCTTACTTCCTTTTATTCAGGATGTAGCCATCAGACGAACTTTCGATATGATCTAACCTTTTGACTTAATGTAACCTTGGTCAAATGGAACTTTGAAAGATGGACTCAATGTTCTATTTTTTGACTGTATTGTGAAATTATCAACTGAAATATTAAAGGTTGGGTAGGTAAGAATTGTCTAAAGAACTTTTTTTCAAATTGGCTTAAACTGTCTGTATATACAATACATAATTAAAATGTAAGTACTTTGAAAAAGAGAGTATAAAAATTGAGTGACTCTAGTGTATTTTATCTTTAAAAAACACAGCTCATTAATTCCTACCGGGACGAAACAAGTGATTGGCTCTGCCCACGTGCGCCAGTCGCGCACCCGTTTTTAGGTGGGAGTGAATGGAATTAATGAGCTGTGTTTATTGAAGATTAAATACACTAAAGTCACTCAGTTTTTTATACTCTCTATTCATAGGCGTCGATTTCGGGGGGGACGGGGGGGACGCGTACCCACCAGATGTCGTCATGAGTCATTTTGTACCCACCACTTTTTAGGGTTGCTAGTAGGGCTGTAAGTTACACCAAACCCACGATTCGATTCGTATCACAAGGTTTGACCCACGATTCAGTTCGTATCACGATTTTTTGGGGGATTTAAAAATAAATAAATAAAAAATTCGGTGCTAATGCAGTGGTGACCCGTTCATGTAACATATAAGGGTGGCGCTGCCAATAAAGAAAGCACCTAAAAGCTGTCACAAAGAATTGGCAAAAGTAATCTGAACATTTTTATTAATAAACAAGTGTTTTCTGTCTCGCTGCAAAGATGAATTTGACGATGCTGACTCGCGATCTACGGCAGAGAGAAATGCACATTTCATAGGCTACGGATTACATAATTTTCTTTCGTTTTGAATTGTTCTGTTTAAAAGTATGATTTAAAGCGTTCTGTAGGTAATGTATATATTTCTCAGGTCTGTGAGGCAAGTAGGCTATGCTGAGTTTCGGTTCATTTATGAGACGAGCTCCACTTTATGAGACGAGCTCCACTTCATGCGCCGGCGCCTCCGTGTTGGCGTGATAGATATATTTGCTTTACTTATTATTTAATAAATACAGGCAATTGGTTGATTAAACATGGATTAAAATTAAGATACAATTAATACAAAACGAAATTCACTTTAAAGAAAGGCTTTGTGCTTTCTGATTGAGGTCTGTGAATGTTTTAAAACATCTTTTAGTGCTGATTTCAGAGCGGTCACGTCCGTAACATTGTTTTTTCCTCATAAATGCGAACACGAAAAATAAAATAAAATGAATATTTTATGTTCTGTGGAGCTCGTTTTATTTTTTCTCACGTTTATATTAATTTCTGCTTAAATACTGAGTGCATGGAGGAATATATAGCCTATTCCGCGCTCAAGCACATGCATCAATCTTGCCGCAAAGCACCGGCAAAAGCAGACAATATGTCTGAAAAAATAATGAGGCATTTTTATTGTTTATTAATAAAATATATATTTCTAAATCAGTGTCGGCTCCAAACATATCTATATACATCTCCGCTGTAAAGTGGATGCGCCTTTAGAGAGAAATGCACCTTTCATATGGATTGCAGCCTAATCAGCCGTTATTTGCTTTCGATTCAAATTTTTTAGTTTAAAAGTGGACATTTCGAGCTTTATATAGAAATATTCATCATATTTTTGAGGCTATACACTGTATTTCAGTTCATTATTGAGACGCGCTCCAGTTCACGCCATGGAGATAATTATAGCGCGCCCTGTTTGTTTTATTTTATTTTACAAAAGCACAACGTTTTCTTGTTATTGTGAGTTTACCCAAATAAAAGTAGGCTACTTGCGACCGATGCATTATTCCTTTCTGTATGACCAGAAAAGATTGAGTATTTAAAGTTTCCACTGTTGATAGGAAAATGCAAGTGTTCACGCCGACGCCTGCCATGCAGTGCATGCGCACTCCACACTCCGCACACACACTTTGAATATGCACCTAATATCCATATAATAATTAACATTTATCTAGATTAAAGTTAGAGCGAGCTGCCATGCCAGACGGATAAGTCCTTTTTATGTTTAACAAATCAAATCATGCATTTCTACGCTACCTACCGCGAGTAAGCGCTGCACCAGTTTGAAAAAGGTAAAAGCATAACGAGCGTAACGAGAGAGCGGCCCCACTGATGTTGCTGCGTCTTTGTATTAATATTTCTGATTGTTTAAATGATCAACCCTCTGGCCCCCCTTAAAATGCAGGGCCTAGGCAATTGCCTGCCCTATTGCGGCGCCTCTGCCAGACGGAACGCCATATAGGCTACTCTAGGTTTTTGTGAAACGCTGCCACTGCATAGTAGCCTATAGCTTGCAGAGCTTGCATTAGTAAGCTACATGACGTCGTCTTTCAAAACATGACCTGAGCTAAAGAGAAAAAAAATGAATGCGTCATTGTACCCAGCACTTCTGAAAATGCACTTCCGAATGCGTCTCTGTCCCCAGCACATTTCAAACCAAACTGACGCCCATGTCTCTATTTCAGAGTACTTGCATTTTAATTATGTATTGGTAGGCCTATATAAAGACAGTTTAAACAAATTTGAATAAAATATTTTTTTAGACAATTCTGACCTACCCTACCTTTAACCCCTTACAATGTTTTTTGATATTTTGCAGATGTCACTAACAATGTAAACCAATTATATTGACAGAACGTGACATGTAGGCATGATGATTCTATTTTGATGCGTCTGGCTTAATCCTATAAAGCCTGTTTTATTCTTCTGTTGGGCCGAGATTCTCTGAGAACTGCTCGAGAACTCCCGGCCGTTTTGAATAAACCACCTGAGGGACATTTATTGAAGTCTGTCTCTTTTGTTATTTATGCTGCGCAGCAAAGAAGTTAGGGTAAGAGACTCGGCCTGTTGTCAATGGAAGACGCGAGGGCTAGAGTATAAAGGTTATTAAGTGTCGATTTGAAGACGCTAGATATTTATTAAGTGTCGATTAGTAGACGCTAGGTAGTCAGGTTTAGGAAGAAATCCTTCACAGTCTGTTTTGTTTGTAATTAGTTTCTTTGTTCTTATTGTATTGCTGACTGTTTACTTGTTTTATGTAATTATATTGAGGACCTTTTTCTTACGTTAGTTAATATAGTATTCGTTTTTGCTGAAATATCGATAATTGTTAAATTTGACAGATATTTAAAATGACTAATATTTAAATATGACTTTGATCCTATCGGCCACCAATAATCGTGTTAAATAATAGTGATTATGATTATTTGCCATAATCAAGCAGCCCTAATAGAAAGGATATTATGGTGGATCACATTGTAGAATGACAGATATTTAATAACCATTTTGCTTGACTATTATCAGAATGAGCTGTCAATTCTCATCTGTGGTTCTGTAACTCACCTGTAAACGTGGTCTTCTTCTGTATGAGAGGCTGGTGGACTGCTGTCCCGAGACAACGTGCTTTTATGAGCAGGGCCCAGAGACTAGATTTCAACAGAAGGAAACCAAAATGCACACATTTTTATGCAAATCTTACTGAAAATGTAATACATTGATTATCAACTGCTGTATCACAATCCAAAATGGGTTAATTTTTCAGTTTATTTTAATAAATAAAAATCATACTACAGTGGGCTCATGAAAAGCCAATTATTTATATAAAATAAAATCTAATTAAATACTTGCTACAAAAATATGTAAAATTGTATTTGT